>JBBPOJ010001546.1:0-12958 GCA_038091395.1 Leccinum rimulosum | reverse complement strand
CGGGGGACACGATCTGGTTCGAGGGTGGATGGCTGCCATTGGAGAGGCTAGCAGGGGTGGAGGGGAGGGCAGCCGAGTTGCCGTTCAGATGTGGTGGGTGGGCGGGGGCGGGGTGTGGTGGGTGGGTGATGAGGGCGTGCGGGTGCGGGTGGGTGGGTTCGTGCATGCGGACGTCCCGGTCTGGCTGGCGGGGTACGTGCCGGTGGGACATGGCGGTCGCCAGGAGTACTGCGGAGGTGACGAGGAGGGAGAGGGGGGAAAGCTGTCAAACTTACGAGGCTGGTGATATATATATGAAAAAAACGGTGCGGGAGAGGGGAGATCAGGGCCCTTCGCACCCCAGTCGCACGATCAAAGACGATCAAGCAGACGGGTGACAGATCTGAGATCGCGCGTGCAGTGATCTCGCGTTGGAGGTTTGATTTGAATATACACCGATATATGACATCCCTTCTCGTCTCCAAATAGCCGCGTGCCTGCTCCCTCTATTTACGGCCACGTTGCCGTTGCCCGTCGCGGCTACATACTTTTTTCAGCTGCCACATGTCCTCGCGCACATGTGGAGTCCCGTGGAAGCTTATCCAATCCTGGCAGTCCGACCGTGAGTTAAAGAGCTTAACGGACAACCCCTTTTTCAACACCGCCAAGACCTCCCTTTCGGGCTCTCCTGTCCACGTCCGCCCGCCACCTCCTCCCTGCCCGTTCTAGAAACACTTTTTCGTGGATCACCACAGGAAGCCACTCGCTTGAACACGCGCACTTGCTTCAGTCTCCATAATGTACTGCTCTTGTAGCCACGATCGCTCCCTCCAGCCCTGAGGGCCAAGGCGTCATGAGGCGTTATGTACATACCACTTCACCATCTGGACAAGGGTCTCCCACCTCCTTCGTGCTGTGTCCCAATCAATGCAATACCTTGTCCTAATGCGCTCATTGCCGAGCGAACCGTTCGGAACCATTACAGCATGGGCTGCTGGCAACTGTGAGATCTCGGAGGCGATTGCTTCGCCTCCTGACAATCGAGCGGCTACCGAACTACCGGTTTCAACCTTCCTTAAATCAAATATCTCAGTCTAGGTCACCGCCTTTTCTCGCGATCGCATTCGGAAAGCATGCACTGTTTCCAGGGTCCGCCTATTCCGCATTCGGAAACTGATCGTGTTAAATTGCCGTTCGTTAAGTACCCAGGCACGCGTGTAATCCCTTTCTTGGCCACCTGTCATCCGACACGAACATCCTCACTGAGTCTGAGATCCTGTCAGAATGAATTACCCTATCAGAATGCAAATACGTGGAGCAGCTGACAACTAGCCCACTTTTAGTCCATGAATCTCGCACATCGCCCAGTCTGTGCCGCATCCCCTGTCACTTTCACCGCGAAGAACGTTTCGTCGCATGAAACCTTTTTTTCGCACTCCGCCACACCGACCGAATACGACAACACCTATAGCATGTACATAGTTCCACAAATGGAATACGCGCGGACTTTGTCTGTCTCATCCCTTTGATTATAACATCCATTATATGAGTATTGTCCTTCTTCTTGTACAATGAAGGGCCGGTGGCCACCTTTTGTCTATTCTTACGACCGAGACAAGCCTTTTCGCCCTTTCTATCACCCGTGGCAGTGACAAATTATCCCCGATAGAGTTCACACTCCACCGTGCTCTTGCACTCGGATGTTCTGATCCCCGTCGAGCCTGCGCCGAGCCCTGGTGTGTCAGTTGTTCGCCTAACTCGTTCCCGGAGGGTGCGGTTGGTATACAATTAGGTAAGCACACCCTTGATCCTGCCGGCTTCCTTTTTTCTGCTTTTCTTCCTCGCTCGAGCTTATTTACTTAACGACGTGGCTCTACTAGTTCAACCTAATTAAGATTTGTGTGTGCTATTTTGACTCCATAAATCCTTAAGTCCGCCCGCTTCCCTCAATTATGCACCTGAACTGGTTAGCATAAAGGCAAGGCGAATGTTTCGCGTATGAGTATTAGGTTTGACGAAAAGGGAACAGCTAGCCAATCAAAAATCACGAGAAAGTGCTTACGATATGAGCCTGGTAAGTTGGCAGCACTGACTTCGAAATCTCGATGCGGTGTGTGGCATGGATGTCGTCAAATGAATGAATGAATACTTACGACTGCCAGTACACGGTTGTTCCGCGCCTGCCGGTGCGACGCAAAGTCGCTCTCGGGAGCTTCATATGACGAAGTGGGTGGCCAAGATCTGGTGATCTCCGTATCTCCCCCCATTACCATTCAGTTACATCATGTGCCATCGATAACCCTGAACGTACGGATTAATAATTCGTCCCCCTTCCTTACCCTTACCTTTCCCCTTGCGAGACAACCTCTCAGCCGCACGGTTGTCTAATTCAGCACGTTCGCGAAGGGATCGTCAAGATTATCCGGCCCGATATCAAATCCGGACCCCAGGCTCCATCTCGGAGGAAGTCGGATGTGACAGCATCGCTCGCTGAAATGGAAAATGATGCTACGCCCTGATACGCCATGTGGAAGCCTCATCGGGCAAGACGGTTTTACCACAGCTCATTGCGAGCTGAGTTGGCAGCTATAAAAAGGAAATCAAGGGACCCCGCCGCAGTGTTCCGCACTGCTCATTTGAATCAATGCCTACTTGTTCAGGATGGAGACTCCCTTCTCAGTAAAGAAAGCTGACGTGCGCTGTGGGGTCGACGTTTAGGAGGCGCAAAAGCAGGAAAGAATACTTTCATGGTAGCCGATATTCAGCCGAGCGGTCACACCCTGGACAGGATTTAGACTAATGCTGTTATTACAGACACGGGAGAACTGTGGCGAAAAATTGCGCTCTGCAACGCGCACATCATTTGGTACTTGTTTTATCGCAGGCCGGAGATTGACTCATCCGACTCATATATGTGGTATGGGGTTAATACGTCGCAGCTTACAATAGCGGACTGCATCCGAACAGACCTACGACGTAGACGGTGATTTTTGTGGACAACGATCTCCGCGGGAACGTATCCATGGCAGGCGCCCACGTTGCATCGAGCTGGGCCCTTCTCCATCTCCGAAGGACAGATTGCAACGTTATCGCCTGACAACTTTCCCGAAGCCATGCGAGAACTGCGATTGGATGGACAACAGCAAAAAAGGAAAATCAAGGGTCGTTCCTGTGCGGTGCCAAACCGAAACTAGAAAAATTTGAGCCTCGTTGTGGGGTTTGGTTGGTGATCGAAGGGCTTCGACGTAGACACTTATTTAATAGCGGGCGTTCTCCGTAATTGAAAGCTTGAAACGTCCAGAATTCAACGACGGCGTTGCTACCAAGGAACCTAACGTCTGCTGCGGACAATCGAATAAAGGTCGCCCCTTGCGTCTTCGGAGAAAAGGTACATAACTACGTTCCATGGTAAAATTGGCCGCTGCTCGACTGACAGTGCCAGCCGAAAGGATTGTACTGCCAGGGGAGAAAAAGAAAAGAAAAAGCACCGAGGCCAGACTTGCGGCAGACTGTGGGTTCCGCAGGGGATCAACTTTAATTGATACATATCATCCGGCACCAGCTCCCGGTAGAATCGTTCCGGGCGTGCCTCGGTCTGAGGGCCGTGTAAACTGAGAGAAGTGTGGGAAGATTTGTAAAAAGTCTTGGAGGACAGAAAAAACCTTCCAAGGCATCTTGCTAAGTCCACGGCACGGTGAGTATTGTAGTCTTTTTTAGCGCAGCAGAGTCCGTCCAGGAATATTTGCGCCTGTGCCGATTGTTTGTTTGTGTTTGTCTTTCCCCCATCTCGTCCTCGCCCCACGGCCAAGTATCATCGATCGAATCCAATCTGCACCTCCTATACCAACCATGACCCGTCAGTCTTGAAGACTCTTTCCAGATATCTGTGCTGATGATCTGATCAGGAGGAAACCAACGAGAGATGGACCGCGCAAAGGCGGCGAAAAAACAAGTAGCCCTCAATAAATCGAAGGCAAAGGAAAGCAATACCAACCTCGCGAAACGCAAGGAGGCGTAAGCATGAGAGGATATAGCTATTCCCCTTCTTCTCTCTCACTGGGCCGTTTTCATACAGTGACGCTGAGATCCTGCGCGCAAAGCAGAAGGCATGATTGGCCTTGTGTTGACCGTTGATACCAACTTGACGACTGACATGGTGTATCCTTTTTTTTTCTTCTAGAAAAACGAGGAACAGAAGGCCGCTACCGAGGCAGCCGCACGTGCGCCGAAAGCTGGTAGTAAATAGCATCAGCGAGCGGCAGGTCCTTCGAGAATCTGTCGTACTACCGTATCTCTTTGTTGGCACTTGGCTTTCCCACCGCATTGGAGGATCGTTGGGCGGGAATCTCTACTTATCCATGTCCTTCGTCTAGTACCCAACATGACCTGTTGTTTCAATCAAACGTCGTGCGGATTGCAGCCGTGTACGATGGATGATGGATTCGGCAACGTACCGTGGCCATCGCCGCATCTGACGGAACGTGGATCTGAGAAACGAAGTTCATGGAATTCGGGTGTCATGTCCTACTCAATCGGGGAGACACGTTCCATGGGAAATAGGAAAGGATATCTGCAGTGCCATTCATACATTTGGAAGTTGTCAAGCCTTGTCAAGATTCCGGTTTCGGATTCCGCGAGATTATCTGGTCGGAAAAACCAGCCCGGAAACGCCTCTTTCTGCTTCCGAAGAGTACAATAACCTATGATAGTACGTAGCATCAAATCCCGGACTTTGCGGCGCTCCTCCCCAAGAGCCAGCGCAGCGCATATATGATATGGCGGAAACTAGCGGGCCACATGGTACGAAATCGATAAGCTCCACGAGCTGATCCACTTGTGACGGACCCGGGACAGAAAAGATCCGGTCGCTTTTGTCTGCCCTCTGGATTTCCATCTGCGCCGCCGCCGTGCCCTGCTAGGCATGCCCTTTCACCACCGAACAGAGGGACAGAACTTCATCGATCATCCATGACATGTGGCGGAGGGAGATCGTTCCTGGTGGAGCTAAATATGTGAGCCACCTGGAACCGGATGGACGTAGACCGCTCGTCAAGCAACCGTTCAACGAACGCACTCACGCCCGGACGTACGTCCATGTCTTTCGAGTTGCATCGCCGCAACAGCAGTAGACACAACGTCGTTCAGGGCGACCACCACGAACCTGAAACGTCGACTTGGGCACCATTCATTCCAAGGCGTGGCCCGTCACTGATCATAGGATCTAACGCCGCCTCGAACGTTGTTGATGTTTCTTCCTCGGCGAGATCCGCCCTCAAGTCCCACACTACATGCTTGCTATTACTCATTCTTCTTCCGGATCTCAATTCGGAGCCTTTGGACAAAGTGAGAGTCCGATCAACAGCAAAAACGACATCAAGTGTCATATCATCATCGTGTCTGCTCGAGGTTCAAATAAGTTTAAAGGCAAGGGACAGCAACGCCATCTCATCATCACAATCGAACTGTCCACCAGTATTTTTGGACATGTCCGAATGCTCTCATTGAGCTGTCCGGCTGCGCTTCATCAGTAAGTTCCATCATCATCGATCATCGCCCGTGCCTTGCTGACTGCCATGTGTACACGCTCAATGTAGTTTGACAGGGGCCTGACAGACAAGCAAGGCAAGACAAGGGCAAGTCGTCGTTGCAGGTGCAAACTAGCTGCACGGCCACCAAGCGAAGTGATAGATGATATGATATGACGTCGCCGCAATTCACCATTTGCCGCGCGACGTCCGATGGCAGGATCTCGGCAGTGGTGAGCAATTCTACCCGATTTCGACTGATCGGCGTGTGGTCCCGTCGACAAGTCCTCTTCGGTGACAGCGACAACCGTACGACATATCGCATAGTCGACCCCTCGCCTCGCCCTTGGTGATCGTCCGCATCACGGGGTTTCCTTTCCCCCGAAACTTTTAGCGCCACCTCATCAAGTTTCTTTCTTGCTTTCTTTCGAAACACGCCAGGCCATCGATCACCGGCTTCGTTCGGTTTGGCCCCGGATGATCACGCCGCAGAGTTTCCGACTGCTTATCAGATTATGAAGTGTATTTCAACAACGCCACTCCGTCGTGCACGGAACGACCGCTTCAAAGGCCCGCGTCTGGCTAGGCCGTTTTAATATCAAGCGGAAGGAGGTGGACTTGGAATGGAGGAACACACGAAAGGGGCAGGCGCCCAGCCATTGAAGTGCCTGGGCAACCAGCCTTCACCTGACGGGAATACGATATCTCGGTCACTCGTTTAATTACCCACTCCCTCAGAGGGCTATATGATTTGATGGCATCGGTCGGCTCAAGCGACAACGAAATAGATACGGTCAATAGGCTTCTATAGGGCTATCCATGTGATCCGAATGGGCTGAATGTGCAACTCTGACGTCATTTCACTTTAATTGACTGCCCGCCTTCCAACCGCCTTCGGCGAGGTGCAACTTCCCGGGAATCATCAGTCTTGCCTTTTTGATACGTCCCCGAACTGGCATTTGATGGGAGATAAGGCTGATGGAAGGACGGAAGTGGTGGGACGGGATACGAAGTTGGCGAGGATGCTGGTTGGTGACGTGACCGGTATAACGACAGCAGCGCGTTGACAAACATTGTTAGGAAGGCCAATGACGTCAATAAGAATACCTATCGACCGCCGAACAATTGAGTTGCGTGGTAAAGAAAAGCTGTGAGAATATTAATATTCATCAGGGTGAAACACTTACCAGAGTCTTCCAGCTGATGGGTTCAACAAAACCATTTACGACTTCGGCGATGAGCTCAGCACCAATGCGTGCCCTACCAACTGTGGTTGGATCGCGATTCATGCAAATTTCCCAAGCAGAGCATTGATGAGTCATCGCGGGGATTTGATTAGTCTCGCAGTAGTTGTCCCTGTAATGAGCGGCGCAAACTCCGATCTCCTGTACGATATCTGATATTACAAGTCCTAAATAAGTAGTGCACGACCACAGCTATAGACATAGGAACGCACCCATGGAGTAGTCCGAAATTCGGTGTTCAACATCACGTTGAACTGTTAGAATGAATTGGACGAGCAAATACAAGAAGAGCAGCACAAGGGCCAAGTTAAAAAAGAACTGGAGATATCTGAGGCATGTCAGGGCCCTCCAGCACCACACATACATTTACACGCGCTCACCCGAGTAAAACATATGGCATGTCAGATTGAGAAGCTGGCGTGGACGGCATGTTGAGGGTGTAGTGATTTGACGTATTCTGCATCAGGGGTCTGGCAGTTCCATCGTCTTCACTATCATCTTCGCTTGTCTGTTCCGGATCTTCGTCATTTCGCCTGGAATGAGTTTGCGTGCGTGCTTTCTGTCGTAACTTGTACACCCTTCTGAGCCCACCTGTTGACACAGCCCTGCCGTTTTCCTTTTCACCTTCCTCTACCCTAGGTGGACTCAGGTCAGACATGTCCACATCGCGTAGTTCCGTAGCCGGAGGCTGGGGAAAGGCCTTCTGGGGAGAGAAGTTCGGTGGTGGTGCCCACGGATATGGTGGGTTGGTATGCGGTGGAGGACTCTGAAAGATGAAAGGTACATTGCGGTTCTCGCCAAACATAGGAGTAGGGGATGCGGGAAACCCTGGGGATGCGGGGTTTAGGTCATTGAAAGGACCTGGGGATGCCATCGCTCGGAATGCACCCACACACACGCATGAGGGATATGGAAACGTACGTTTTCGAGGTGCGTTCGCGTCGTCAGTAAACGACGCCCAGACTGGCTTCGTACCGCTGGAAGGACGAGACGTGAACTGAAAATCCATGGGTGCCTCCTTTGACCTGTGGTGCGTGTCCATCGCGGTCAGGACCAGCAGGGTGATCTAAAATGAATTGGTTGCGTAGGCTCAGGACAGCAGAGGACATGTGACATACCTCGTACGCGTCGTATGCAGCGGCAGACCAACCGTGTCGTGTCGAACCGTCGAAGCGCGACGTTTCGTGCGACAAACTTTCTGCGCGTACCCGATCACGTGGTCAATAACTTGCATCTCCCAGCGTCGTTGTACACCACCAGTATACAATTGTCATACCTACCCCGGCACCACCCCAAAATGTTCAGGAATGCATGTAGAACGGCCAGCAAGCAGTTTCTTCCCTCGGCCATGCAGTCTAGTCGCCGTTTTCACCCACTTGCTTCCCGCTGGGATGCACCGTCGGCGAACCTCGTGCCCATTGTGATTGAACAGACTGTGAGTGCAAACAGCAGCAGCTTCTTCCATGCACAGGACCCCTCACAGGCCCTGCGCATTTAGGGCCGCGGCGAGCGTTCGTATGACATATTTTCTCGACTTCTGCGCGAGCGAGTGATCATGCTCCATGGACCCGTAAGGTCAACTCTACTTGATGCTCACGGGCTAATGCCGACCGTTGAATGGAACCTCAGATCAGAGACACAGACTCGGCGTTGATCGTAGCCCAGCTGCTCTTCCTAGAAGCAGAGGAAACTTCGAAACCAATCCACCTGTACATTAACTCACCCGGTGGAAGTGTGACCGCAGGCTTGGCTATTTATGACACTGTGAGTGTGAGGTGTTCTGCTGTAAAAGCATTCGAGTTGATGGATTACAGATGCAGGTCCGGTTCATAATCCAAGGTGTTGGGACGAGAAATGATTCATTCCGCAGATTGCCAGTACGTTTCGTCACCGATACATACCTACTGCGTTGGACAGGCGTGTTCGATGGGTTCCTTGCTGCTTGCTGCAGGTCCGTGCCTCTTGCAAGCTCAAGGTTTGTTGATCACAATTGAGCGTGTTCACAGGTGAAAATGGAAAACGTCACTGTCTTCCGAATGCCAGCATCATGATTCATCGTGAGGCTAGAGTCTGCACTGCCATAGCACCAACGCTCATTCTCCGCCTCTAGAACCATCTGGCGGAGCTTCTGGACAGGCTTCCGATATAGCGATCCATGCCAAGGAGATACTGCGCGTGCGCCAACTACTAACGGGTATATATCAGCGACACTGTGCCAAAGAAGGCGAGAGTGAGGCAACAGGGCTGGAACGTTTCGGTATGTGTGCCGTCTGGATTGGGTTTGGACTAAACTGAAACTGACGATGCTCCCAGAGAAGGCGCTAGAACGCGATTACTTCATGACAGGTAACATTTGACGCAACATGTAATTTATCGTCAGGCTCACACTCTTTTATCAAGCGCGAGAAGCCCTCGTATTTGGAATCGTGGACGGAATTTTGGAAAAGCGACCTAGTTCCGGATCGGACTCCGCTTCCTGATTCAACTCTGAATAATAGCGGGTGACTATAGCGATACCAATTCTTCGGTACTGTAGATCGCATACGAGTGCAACGGAGCGTGTCCCTGAGAAATTCTTATGAACTCCCACGGTTTGTCAAGGTTAGTTTGATTACACGTGTTTGAGCCGCATCTGCGAATCTCCGCCTTCTAGAATTAAATATGTAGCCCGCATGCACGTTGGTCACTAAGAGCGAGTGCAACAATCCTTCGGGATCGGATCGTCCTAGCGGCTGTTCTGAGCCAGTACTGTGGCCCCTCAAACTGCGGGGTTGCATTCCAGACCTTTCCTTTCTTGGTGGGCAGCACGATTCTCCATTTTATTTACCCAACCACCCATGATGCATGATCCAGCTACGCCCCCATAGACGAGAAACCAACCCACTTCCCCTCCATCATATCTCGGTGCCGGTCCTTGCCCTCGGACAAACTGGAGCGCTGGGCGTGCGCCGCAGCATGCCCCTGTTTGATAATTATAGATCGCTATGTCTCACTGATTTCTGGCCCTTGAATCGTTTAGTCACGGGTTCACGCAAGTATCGTTGACCGTGTCAACAATGGCGTTCTTGGCCTGTATTCCTGTGAGTGGCATGGTAATTTATATATATATCAAGTAAACACCATGTTCTTCTTTCCCTCCATTGCGTGCCCAATCGCCGATTGTGCGGGAGGGAGATGTGGCCGTCTAAATAGTCGCAATTAACGCGTCGCCGACCTGTCCCCAATCATTGCCCCCTCTTGATCGGCGGCAATACTGCCTCCTATGCTTGAACCAAAGTTCCGTCTGCGCCGAGGGTCTGGCGGAAGAATTAGCCAAGTCCCCCCGCAGTTGAGTGCCTTGTGATATGAACTTCTGGCAGTGATGCCAAATGCGGCGGTCTGCGGGCGTGTTACAGCAGCCTTCGCCAGATCGATCTCCCTCATGTTTTTGACGTGTCTCGGTGGCTCCACGCGCTGAAGCGCTTTTATGGCTTCGGCGAACCCACTCACGATGGTGCTAGCCAGGCATTAGCCGATCTCAGATCTGCCTGAATAGAAACTCCTTATCAGCCTTTCACCGAATTTCCACGAAGAAGCCTTCGTGGTTCAGATGACGATGCGGCGTTGGCGATGATACGAAACGTTGTGCTCATCTGACTCGATTATGACCATCGATCATGGCAACGCAACACCCTCGCCCCGGCTGGCCGCATCCGGCCGCATCAATGGCCTTCTTGCCCAACCCGTGATGTACATGTCACACGCTTAGTACATGGGATCGCGGAACGTTTCCATTCCCGCTCTTCCGCGTAGCTGGCTTTAGAACAATGCCAACTGTCATCCCTTGTTCCTCCGATCACAGTGCCAACCATGTGTCGCGGCTTCGCCAGGGAAATTTGAATGGGGTTTAGTCCCTGAAAGGGCATGGAGACCTTCCAATAACCAGTCGTCACGATGGAGGCTAAGGGGCCTACATGCGATGAGGGCGTCAGATGGCGATGGTTCGCCACACCACGTTCAGTGCGGCCCGTTCCTGCCTCTTCTTTCGTCGTTACATTTTACTAATTTTATTATTCCCCGAGGGATCGTGGCCCCTCGATCGCCCAGTGCTAGCCGTCGGATCAGATATCGACTTTGGAGGCCCATCAACGCCGACTAGAGTAATCGCATTTTTATCTCGTGCGACCCTGGGGGTATTAATGATGGAGATTCAGAGGTGGGATGGGTGCGCCGCGGACAAATAAGTTCACTGAGTGATCGAAGACACACCTCCTGCGGCCATGTGGCGAGATCATCATATATTCATTGTGAACCATCAAGCGGCTGTGGCGCAGCGGTCTTGTGCGCGCGCCCACTCTTGGCACACTTAGGGGCCAACGAGCCCTCGGGTTCGATCAACGGTTCAATCCTCTTTGTGGCAGATATTACTCCGGGGCTCATAACCTATTGCACTATAGGTTATGAGCCCGGAGTAACATCGTCATCGCCGGTCCTGGTTTTTGTTTTTGTTTCTGTTCTCGTATCGTTTTTACCTTTTACAGCAGTTTAAGGTGGAATGGCGCTAAACCTGTCCCGTCGACCCGTTATCTCGCGCGGAAGGCTGCGAACTTTACGTTTCTATCATCATCAGAATCCATCCATCTGGCATAGCGCTCAAGAACTTGTGACGTTAACCCGCTCAAGCGAGTGGCATTGTACATTACAATTATAGTTCTTCCTGAGGGACCTAGTCGAGATCCGGGAAATGAGAAATGAAAAGAATTACAAGATAAGAAACGGCTTGACAGAAATGAAATAAAAGCAAAGATACGAAATCCACGACGCCAGGTTACTCACCGCTAGGCCGAGCGGTGAACCGATCTGATCATGCATGGGATCGGCGTAAGCATGGGGATCAAAGACCGTCCCTCCACCCACTCTACTCCCCTTCCTCCCCACAAATACAGTGATACACACACAATACATGCCTGCATGCACATGGACGACATGTTGCCTCTCAGTAACCATTCATGCTCGTGTTTCTGCATGGTGGGAAGGAGCGGTGTCTTACCCTCGCCTCGTCCTTCATCCTTCCCACCACCGCCTGTTCCCCGAGCAGGCCGCGGTTGGCAGTGCCGTCGGCCATCAGATCATATCTTAAGTTATTGTATGGCCGCCGACCGCAATCAATAATAATGACAAGTTATAAATATATACGATACGATAACGCGCCCATAAAGAAGGGGATAAGCGGAACGTGCGCGCAGCATTAGCATTATTAAGAGATCCACATGCAGAGCAATGAAACCTAAACCAACGCCGTGGGGTTCTGCGAAGTATATGTATGTGATATTGAGAGTGTACGTGATGCGTTCAGGGGGTTTCGCCGATGATGGGCCCAGAAGTCATGACCCTTGAAAAACAAAGAAAGTAAAAGAAAGTTTGATCGAGCCTGTCGACATTGTTCTAGTTAGACAACCTAGTTGCTTCTCGATGACTCAGGAGCGTATTATTTAAAGTTCAGATGTCTTGAGGGAAATTTTTTGTATGCTTCGCGTTGGAAAGGATTCGGCAAAGGCCAAGTGCACAGTGAACAAAATGGAACTCGATCCATCGATGTCTTGCAGTCCACTAGTGGTTGGAAGATCAAACATCATCGATCAGAATCTATCCAGACAAAAAAGCCGTTGAAGTGGCCTATCTAACGACGGGATGATCCCATTCCTCGATCTCGAAACCCCATCAGCGAAAAAATTGGGGTTGAGGGCCAACGAGATCAAATTGGTCGAATAAGAGCGTGCGGAATAGGGGAGAGTGTTGTAATACACTGCGTCTTCGAAAGATTTCGTTTGCTTGCCTGACGGACGGATGGGATCTGACGAAGGTGAGGTGCAAGTGAGAAGTAGTCGTGCGGTGGGTGGCGCTCTGAATTGGCAAGGGTCTGCCACTTTGCATCCACCCCCTCTTTCTTCCGCGATGGTCTAGCCTGTCTGCAATGAGGCCGGCATTAACGCGATCAGCCACCAAAGGGGAAGACGACGGTGGTCGCAGTGCTGTAGTAACGTTCATGCATTCACGAGTGCCACGAAAAACGCACAATTCATGATAGTCACGAGACGATCTGCAAGATGCTTGCACGAGGGCTGATCGAATTCGTTAATGAAAGTAAAAGGCCGCGTTCCTTCAGTGAAGAATGGAACACACAGGCTGCAGTGACGGTTGCACAACCCTGATCTGGATCGACTGACGGGG
>JBBPOJ010001545.1:0-12962 GCA_038091395.1 Leccinum rimulosum | reverse complement strand
CATAAAGGTTTTCGTCAGCATGCGTACCATCTCCACAAGTCTCTCCGGCATGGAAAATGAACGGAATATCAACATTCATTTCCTTCTGTCGCTGCCTAAAGGCTAGCAGTTGGTCCAAGTAATAATGTAGCGGGTGGAGAACATTCTCGTCCCCGACAAGGTCAAAGCCTAGGTACGCCGCAGCTGTTTAAAATGCATCTGCTTTGCAAATAGGTGAGGATACACACCGGTAATTATTTCAGGAAACATCCGCTTCATTTGTATGCAATCCTCTAGATGATCCCGTAGGGTATCTCCGTCACAATCTCGAATGACTGTGTATATTATCTAAATTAATTATTTTCATAAGCACTGGTGGAAACAAACCCAAAAAATACATGCCTTTGCGCCAAAGAAATCCGGGTGTTCTTCCTTGAATCTGTCGACCTCCGTTTTAAACGTCCTCAGCCACTCAGAGTGTGGAACGTTCCCCCCATCTGCACCAATCATATACCTAAGGGGAAAGATGCAGTGAAATGAAGATCTATTTCAAAATACACTTACTTTGGACTGAAATTGATCCGTGCTTCGACGTAAGATACCCCATCCTCAAAGGTTTCTTGAAGAAAGTGTCGGATATACTCCGCCCATATAGGGAAATAATAGACAATGGTCTACCGTTTTTACATCCCTGTCAACACTTTCATCTGTCGGAGAAATTTTCAAGGAAGGACAAACACGATTCAAGCCCGCAGCAGAGCGAAATACGTCCCAGATCTAACCAGAGTCAGCACGCTATACCAAAGTTGTCCATCGACTTGTTCGTACCCTAATATTGTTATTATGGGTGACGTATGCTTCGCTTGGATTGATGGTCATCTTGCTGATGAGCCACTGATCGAATCCGTCGGGTCCTCCCAAGTTCGGGTCAAATCTTTCGCGTGCTGTGGCGAGTGGTATCCAAGAATCGGGACGGTATTCCGGATCTGTGAGCGACGTTACGTTGGTAGTAGGATTGGTATGGATTGGTCCCATGTTTGGCCGGATGGATGCCATATTGGCCAAGGTAATCGGCTCCGGAGAAGAGATATGGATAGCAGAGTGGCGCAATGCGATCTCAAGCAGAGTTTTCGCCCCAACAGTCAGATCGAGGTGAACATGAAGCAAGGCTCCTTTTGGCATCTACGGAGACGCGCGTTAGTACATAGACCGGCGGTAGATGGGGACACAAACCTTTGAAATGATCTGAAAGAGCTTCGTTTTCTGGACGATTCTCTTGCCTGATCACGGTATCGTTTAGCACGGGGACCTGGTAGTAGTGGTGGTGGTGGTGGTGTACCAACCAGTCAGAAACTCCATTCCAGGAAACGGATGCGGGACCTCGTCTTGCTGAACGCTCCACACAGATTTCGCATCGTCGGCACGAACACGGCGAACGATCTGGTCTGCTTGGCGTTCCAAGACAGTGCTTGGGCGAACGGAATCTACACGAAGGGCTCTGTCCGCCTTGAGCAAGGCATCGCGTTCCGCTAGGTAATCGTCGAGGGAAGACATGCGTTCAGACGAGACGCGCACACACGTGACTTGCATTGTTTCTCCTGACTGACCACATGAACATCATGTCTTCGGACGACGAAATGAGTGAGCACTTTCTCGTCTTGACCGGGTACGAGACATTCATCTAAGCAGTTCACTCGCAGACAACTGGGAGTCTGAGAACAAGCCTCACACGATCTCCAAACCGGCACCAAAGGCCAAGCCACGTTCCAAAGCCACTACCGTTGTGAATGGTCAACAGGTACAGAAGTCAACAAATTCGAAATCAACAAAGAAAACCCAAGCTATCGAGGACATAATGGAAGTGGATAAAGAGGACAAAGAGACTGATGTGCAGACGACTACTCGTTCCACCACCACAATAGGAACGAACAAAAGTCACTCTTCCTCCGACGCGAAAAGTCGGAAGGAGTTGGATAGATGGAAACAGAAAGCGAAAGATGTAAACTTTCCCCTCTTACCTTTGCTGTTCGGAGCCTCAGTAATGACATAGATTGTAGCTCGAGACTCAGCGAGACGCGCTGTCGAAACAACTGGAAGAACTTTTCCAAATACGCAGGACGGAGCCTGAGCAAGTCCTCGAACAGCTACAGATACAATACGAAGAGCGTGCTAAAGGTATGTCGGGATCTGATGATTTGTTGCACCTAGTGACACGCCCCAGCACAGGATGCTCTCATCAAGGAGCTCACTACCCAGTTAACGCGACTTGAGCCACTCTCTCGCACGGGTCAGGCAGTCGCACTCCATTTTTTGACAAGAGAAGCAGCCGACGAGGAAAAGCGTGCCGTAGAGCAAGACATATCGCGCCTTCAAGAGGTCATCAAGGCCAAGGAAAGCACGATCGACGAAAAAACAAAACAAATAGCCGAACTAGAGCATTCCGGTCAGCACTCCCTTCCTCTTTTGATCAATGCTTATTCGAGCTACGCTGACAGTCCAGGATGCCATTCGCGAGCGTGACGCTGAAATCGAAAGATCAAAAGAATTGCTAGCTCGAGCTGCACCCAAAGGTTCTCCAAACTCGCGTCCGCGCCCTAAGCGACCGTTTGGCATGGATGACCCAAAGATGACCGAAGTCATCAAATTTTACGAAGACATGTCTAATCTCCTGATCACAAACGTCAAGTTTGAACATGTGCCAGACTTGGAGGAACCTGACGTCGTCTTCCACTGCATATACACATATTACGAAATGACACGTCGAGGCGATGACATAGAAGGAGAGCGCATAGATGAAAAATGTTGGTTTCTCAAGTGCTCTCCACTGCGCAATTGCTGATGAAAGTGGCACTATCCAAAAGGCCTTGACTTTACCATGCGAATATTCAATGGTTTCGGAGGTCCAGATGGCGAGCCTGCGTCCGAAGATGACTCCATACACCGCCGGATCAAGTACACCCCCCTAAATCTCCACAGGGAACCTGAAGCCTTTGTCAAGAGATTGGAGTACATGGGCGATTCATTCACATTTCCTTGCGCACAACAGGGACTATTCCTTGGCTCGCTTCGCGAAAAGATAAGAGACGCTGCAAAGGATGTATCCGAACCTGGGACTGATATCGAAGTAATCGGGGATCATGACTCGTAGCCATAATGTACTATTCGACTTTTGGTTTTCCTGTATACCCTCCTGCGTAGTATTTCTCCTCATTGTTTCAACACTGGACTCTGAACAACCGTTCTCATCCCAGTTTTGGCCCAGACTGCAACGGCATCTTGGTCCCCGGAATCGAGTGCGTTTCTCAGCGACAGCTCAGCATATTCAGTCTCCATGCCGCCAAGGTTCGCTCCAGCGCCCACGAGGATATCCACAACATCCTCGTGTCCTCCACGGGCCGCCTGCACCAAATTAGCAAAACACACGCCATGCCGAAAGATGCACTGACATAATACAATGCAGTATGCCCAAGAACGTCTCTGTGATGTACGAGTGCGCCAGACTTTAGTAACCAAGTGACGCTCGCAGTATTTCCGTTGAGTGCCGCTACGTGTAGAGGGGAACGACTAGTACCAGCTTCAAGGCAATTCACAATGCCTCCTGGGATCGAGTTGGGTGTTATGTCTTCCGCCTCCCATGTGGTTGCGGTAGCCATGCAAAATTGTAAGCCCTGTACATCATCGCGGGCGGCGGCAAGGTGCATGAGCAAAGGAAGGAGGGCTGCTTCAGTCGATGCAGTCTCGCTAGCAGTATTTGACCATGAAGCAGTAGCATCTTGAGCATCGTCTCTCGTGGATGAGATAGTGATCTTGGGTACTTCGCGCGCCAAACCTGAGGAAGAAAGTCGTACGAATTGTGTCAGGAATGCTTGAATGCTTGGTAGGTCAGGAGTAGTCAACTGCGGTCGAGCGGGCGGCGAAAGTGTAGGACACGTGAGTTCGCCGCGGAGGGGCATGCTGACCAGCTCCCTGACTTGATTGACGCTCAGTTCAGGTTTGGATAACAGGTAGGCCAGTTTTGCAAGGGCACACTACTCGTCAAAATCTTAGCCTCGTAATATAAAGCTTGAGGGTCGTGTTACCTCTGGTGTCATATCCCCGCCCGGGACAACGCCCATCCTTTGGAGAGACCTGCCACTCTCGTATGCATCAGAGACGGAACCCTTCATGCACTGCGTTATTGCAACAACAACGATTCCGGAGTCGCATGCTTGCTTGAGAGCTGTCATTAGATCAGACCTCTGAGGAGCATTCCCGGCGCCAAAGGTTTCGAGTACAACACCCCGTATTGGCGGCGCTAGAAATGCCTGGACAGTGGCAACAGTCATCCCAGGAAACAGACGAAGATTCGCTGGGATGGAATGATGAATAAATCAATGAGCTGGACTGAACTATTTACCAACGTGGGGGCACATGTCTGCAAACACGGAAAATCAGTAAATTACCCAGCAAAAAATGATCAAGCAACCTTTATGAGCTCTGAAACGACGTAGATTTATTTGCCTCAGTACTTCATTCCAGTTCACCACAATGTTGATCCCGACTGTAGGAGAGAAAGAAAAGATCAGTTTAGAATATAAACCACAAAATTCAGGGGCCACCATTAACTAGCGGAGGAAGGTTTGGACTGTGAAAAGCGTTCAGGTCATAGGACGATATTTTCGAGACTCGGTTTCCGCGGTAGAGAGCGTGGTTGAAGTATAGGCTACACTCTAGAGATGGTGAACACAAAATCATGACCCGAGCAATGCAAGAATACCTGGTATGATATAGTGTCCTGCTATAGTTAGTGCGCCAAGAAGATTATCTACAGCATCATTTCGAAGCTGGGATAAGGGAATTTGTGCGCCGGTCAGAATCTATGATAGGAAGTGGAAGTCTCTAAGGAAGTTCTCTTCTGCGACAGATGAAGGAAAACGAACCACAGTTTTCCCGAGGTCTTCAAGCAGGAAACTAAGCGCGCTGGACGAATAAGACATGGTGTCCGTGCCATGCAGAATGACGAATGCATCGAATTCCTTGTAGTTGAGCTCTATCTCCGTGGCGATGCGAATCCACTCTACAGAGGGTCAGAGAAGAACTATGAATCGCAAGGGTCAGGTTATATGCACCATTCATTTCAACGTTGCTGCTGTCCATCAAAGGATCCCACTGACATCTTTAATTGCTATTGAAATGTCTGGTCGACCCCATCACATACCTCGAGGATAGCATACCGGATACGCTTGCCGCCATTCGGGCCAAGCGCAGCGCCTTTGGGAGTGACCAAGCTAGGAAGCCTTGCTTGATAAACATCACTAGATATCTTTTCGCATGGTATATTTAGGGGCGTGCTACTGGCATCAAGACCAAGCTTCGGTACCCCGCCTATCGGACGCGACGACTTGACCAATAATAGGGTGGGCCGGGGGGAGACACCGGAAGTGGGCGTCCCTATGGCTGATGGGCTTGACCGCCCGCTGCTTGACCACTCTCTGTAGCCTTTCACAGAGGTCGCATGTGAATAGAGAGAGTCTTGGAGAGGATCGTGAAACCGTTTCAGACTTGAGAGAGACCCTGTGAGGAAGAAAGGTTCAGGCCTGTATCCCTGAGCGCCAAGGAGCATTCCGATGGTTCCGCCGGTGTATATGACGAGCACTCTGGCTTCGTCTGGGGGCTGCGAGGACTCCATAATGATGACCGGTGGCAAGAAGCATCCAACAAAAAATTGACCAGCCAACTTGGTCCACGTTCAACTGTTTGAAGACCCTTCCGATTAATACGCATTCTAACTCCGCCATTAGATCGATCAATGATTATGCACAAGGCCGTGCTGGCGAGTCAGCTATTAGCCTCGCATCTCCATTGATAACCGGACATTCTACTTAAGCCAAAGCCCAAACCTAGAATTTTACAACCATGCAAGCCATCAAGTCCGTCTTCGAAGCCAAAAAGGCCAATGTACGTCTGCTTTTCGGGGAGGTAGAGTATCGCTGACAGTACTGCAGGGGTCTTGTGCCTTGGTCACATTTGTTACCGCAGGATATCCAAGATCGGTCGATACTGTTCCCATATGTCTCGCCATGCAAAAGGGGGGAGTAGACATCATCGAACTAGGGGTTCCCTTCTCAGATCCAATCGCCGATGGCCCTGCTATCCAAGAAACTAACACGGTTTGCCAAATCTACTCTTACCTGGTCTACTGTCGATCGAGGTCTCTAGGTTGCGGTCCATAATTCCATCGATTATGCCACCGTGCTCGGTCAAGTCAGAGAGGCGCGTCAGCAGGGTCTTACCGTCCCGGTCCTGCTCATGGGTTCGTCGTTGCCAACCACTTCAAAGCATCGTGTTCCTCAATCTCGTGACATGCAGGTTATTACAATCCCATGATCGCTTATGGGGAAGAAAAGGCAATTCAGGATGCGAAAGAAGCCGGCGCCAATGGTTATATCATGGTAGACCTCCCGCCTGAAGAAGCCGTCGGCTTTAGGGAAAAGTGCCAAAGAGCAGAGTATGTCAACCATCAGCTTCCCAGGTCTTGGACTTGAACGATGACATCGACTCTTAGCATGTCCTATGTTCCACTCATAGCTCCTTCAACATCCTTGAACCGCATTCAATTCCTCGCATCCATCGCGGACTCTTTCATTTACGTAGTTTCCAGAGTATGTCTGATCTATATTTCGGTGCTTCATTAACTCTGAGCCATCCACACAGATGGGTACCACCGGATCGTCCGTCCAAGGTCAGATCAATAGCGAGCTCCCTGATATCATCGCCCGTGTCCGAGAGCACACCTCTGTTCCAATCGCCGTTGGCTTCGGTGTGGCTACGCGAGCTCACTTTGAGTATGTCCAGAATGCTGGGGCCGATGGCGTGGTCATCGGCAGTCGTTTGGTTACTATCATCAAGGGAGCATCGTCGGACATTCCACAGGCAGTGGAATCGTACTGCCGTGAAATCAGTCAGGGCAGATCTGCCCCACCAGCTCGGCCCCCACCCCCACCAACATCCGCTCCTTCCAATACAGAGACGACAACCCCCCAAATCGCAACGAATTCTCTTCCTCCCAGATTCGGGCAGTTTGGGGGCCAATACGTTCCAGAGGCACTGTTTGGTTGTCTCCTTGAGCTGGAGGAGGCACACAAATCAGCCATCAACGATCCCGAATTCTGGAAAGAGTTCGAGAGCTACTATGGATATATGAACCGTCCTTCAAAACTGTACTTTGCAGAGTCCCTGACGAAACATGCCGGTGGCGCCCAAATCTGGTTGAAACGCGAAGATTTGTAGGTCCGCAGGTGGTTTGCAGTCTTTCCACGCTGACACCTTATGTAGGAACCATACCGGTTCGCACAAGATCAATAATGCCATTGGCCAGGTAAGTTGTCCACCTTAACCTCCCTTGTACTGTGAGCTTGATAACGCAACAGATTCTTCTCGCCAAACGTTTGGGCAAGAAGCGAATCATTGCAGAGACCGGTGCCGGACAACACGGCGTTGCAACTGCGACCGTGTGTGCCAGATTCGGCCTGGAGTGTGTCGTGTACATGGGGGCGGAAGACGTAAGACGCCAAGCACTGAATGTGTTTCGAATGAAAATGCTGGGTGCAACGGTAAGTTACTGTGCCCTGACCTTACTGGATTCTTAGACTCCTACTTTCCAAGGTTGTTCCGGTCGAGTCGGGATCTCGGACATTAAAGGATGCAGTCAACGAAGCATTGCGTGATTGGGTGACCAACTTATCGATCACGCACTATCTTGTTGGATCATGCATTGGACCCCATCCTTTCCCCACCATCGTTCGTGATTTCCAGAAGGTGATAGGACGGGAAATCAAGTCGCAGCTTCACGAAATAAAAGGGAAGCTTCCCAATGTCGTCGTTGCATGTGTTGGTGGCGGAAGTAATGCTATTGGAACATTCTACGACTTTATACCCGACAAAAACGTCCAGCTGGTGGGTGTTGAAGCTGGTGGCGAAGGTTTGTATTTAAACATTTTGGCACATATGGAGCTGACAATGTGCCAGGCGTTGATGGAGATCGCCACAGTGCCACACTTTGCAAAGGGAAGCCTGGTGTGCTGCATGGTGTGCGGACATATATCCTACAGTCTGACGTGGGTCAGATCATTGAGACGCACTCTGTTAGTGCGGGTCTAGACTACCCCGGAGTTGGACCAGAGCATGCTTGGCTGAAGGAATCTGGTCGCGCAGAGTATGTGGTTGCGACGGACGAAGAAGCGTTGAGAGGGTTCCGTCTCATCACGCAACTCGAAGGAATTATTCCTGGTTAGTCAATGTTTCACGTTGTTAAACTATCGCTAAGGGTGTTTTAGCACTTGAATCATCCCACGCAATCTGGGAAGGAGTCCGTCGGGCGAAGATGCTCACGAAAGAGACGGATTTAGTCATAGTAAGATGGTTTTGAATTCCTCCCGGTGTAAGCTGACTCGTTTGTATAGTGTCTATCTGGGAGGGGTGACAAAGATGTCGAACAAATTTCTGAATTACTTCCTGGAAAGTGGGCAGAAAAGCTGGACTGGCATATTTGAGCGGGCCAGAGACTTGGAGACTTGAAGAGCAGGCTTGCTTATGTAATCTGCTGTAGAACGAATAGATTGCTATTTAGGGGATTTGCAACCGCGCTGGGCGGCAGATATGACTCGACAGATCTTAGCGACACATTCACCAACAACTGGCGATCTTCTCCACAAGCTCAGTCAAAGATGGCCACAGATCTTTCAGTAGCAGAGAGCGAGAAATCCGTCGAAGTTCTCGCAGCCAAACTTCGAAGGCGGTCGGTAGCGTTTCTCTCAGAGACAATGGCTCAACGTTCATGTCTCGCCGGTTCGTTAGGCAGGTTGTCGGATCTCGAGAGACGGCGCTCGAAACCCTCCTCGTCCTCCGTCAGGTCGTTTCCAAGGCTCGATTCTCCAACATCGACCAGCTGCTCGAAATCATCCGCGCTGTGGGTCGCAAACTGGTGGACGCTCAATCCAAAGGTGCGAAACGCGCCTCTCTCTCTCTCTCCGTACGCACGATCGAAATTCTGACCCATCCAACCGCTCAGAGTACACGGTAGCAAACACCGTTCGTAAAGTTCTGCATCACATCCGAGAGGAATATCATACGGCGTCCCGAGGGACCACCGCCTCCGAGTCCTCAACTTCGAAACCGACCTTCTCGATCGCAAAGTTTGTTTCCCAAGGACAACCTCGAAAGCAAGCCACCCCTCTGAAAGTTTCCCATGAGGCACAGGGTACCTTGAAGGAAAACAATCCTGACGATCCCGATGCGTTTGCTCGGACGCTGAAACCTGTCCTCATGGAGGCTATCCAGGACGTCTTTGACGAGCTCGAAACCGTATACGACAATATCTCCAAGAACGCAAAGGATCACATACATTCCGAGTATGTCATTCACCCGTTAGCACACTCCAGGCTCACATAACTCGTCTACAGTGAGATCATCCTCACGATCGGCAAATCGAGTACAGTAGCGGCATTTCTCAAGTCGGCTGCTCCTTATCGGAAATATACGGTCATCGTCGCAGAGACTGCTCCAACGTCAGTGTTTCCCTTGTTGCGTCGCAGTGCGGATTCTAACCCTCCCATCTGGTTGGCAGGTTCAGCGGTCACGAAATGGCTGAAACGCTCTCATCAGCAGGCATTTCCACGGTCCTTGTTCCCGATTCTTCAATATATGCCCTCATGTCGCGAATAAACAAAGTCATACTTGGCGCGCATGCTATCCTCGCTAACGGTGGGATGTTCGCCATCACCGGATCACTCCTGGCTGCCACAGCTGCTCGCGCGCACAGCACGCCAGTCGTCGTTTGTGCAGGACAATTTAAGCTTACCCCTCAATGGAATTTATATCATGAATACGGCGCACTTGACTTTGGAGATCCCAACAACGTTCTCGGGTTCGAAGAGGGTGATCTGGTAGATAAAGTGGATGTCGTCAATCCATTCTATGATTATGTACGGCCGGAGATGATCGATGCATACGTTACGAACGAGTGAGTCTCCCGTCATCCTATCTCTGTCTCCATGAACCATTTCCACAGTGGCGATCATCCACCATCATCTGTTTACCGGCTTATCAAGGAGGCTTATGATGACGAGGACTACGAGCTTTAGTAGGGCTGTGGGGTGACTTTCCAGTACCCTGAAATGTTGATCAACCTTGTCCTACTTTGGTTTGGTGCTCAAAATGTCGAAGAAGGCTTCCTGTGGTAGATCCACATTGCTGAATCGCTTCATACGGCGTTTGCTTTCCTTTTGGTTTTCGAGGTGCTTCATCTTGCGTTCGTAATGACCTGCCATATTTTAGTTAGGCGACCGGCCACATCACCGAATTCATACCTCCATACAGCCCTGCAGTGACATCGGCACGGAGGGCTTTCAGTGTTTCCCGAGCGATGACCTTTTTACCAATAGCGGCCTGAATGGGCACCTCAAACAGTTGACGAGGAATAACTTTATCTAGATGGGTAATCGACGTCCAGGAAAGCCGAACAAAATTCACGACAACACTCACGTAACTTCTTCACCCACATCTTGCCGACATCTTGCTGTGCAGATCGGTGTACAATTAATGCAAGTGCATCCACTGGTTTTCCATTCAGAAGAAAGACCATCTAGTTTGAAATGAATCATCGTCGAAATGCAAGACCGGTGGATATCCTCACCTTGGATAAGTCGCTCCGTTTATATCCAGCATCCTCGTAACTGTGCAGCGTCAGTTCATGCTGGTGTAGGAATCGAGATATGGAAGCGTTACGCACTCAAAACTTGCGTATCCCGAGCTCTTACTCTTGAGTTTGTCGAAGAAGTCGTTGACGATTTCGCTCAAGGGGATTGTACATGTCAAGATGATGCGAGCGGACTCGGTCTCCCCCGCGTCTAAATAACGATGATCCAAATCTTCCGCACGGCGCGAAAAACATAATTCCATCATCTCGCCGAGGTAACCTGAGGGAGATTCAGCGGTTTCAGAAAACATGGGAACAATACAGCAAACCTTCAGGAACAATGATCGTTGCTTTGACCACCGGTTCTTGAACCTGTTTGACGCCCGACGAAGAATCCGAAAGATCCGGGAACTCCGTAGGATTGCTGACCGTAATAGTCCTGTCTCTATAGACAACTACAAAAATCCCGTTGTGAGCTGATGTACATAGTCTGATATAATACGGAGAGTACCTTGGTAAGGCACGGTTGGAGCGGTAATGATGACGTTTGCGTCGTATTCATCCTCCAGACGTTGGCGGAAGACATCCATGTGTAAAGTTCCGAGAAAACCCAGACGGCAACCTTGTCCCAATGCAGAAGAAGATTCGCGTTGAACAGAGACACTTCGATCGGTTAGCGTTAGCTACACGTACACCTCTTGAGAGATGGTGCGGAAATGGGAATGGAAAGCCACGCACACGTTTGATAGATTCTTCGAGTTTTATAAAGTCGTTTGTATCCACAGGAAAAATACCAGCATATACCTGGAAATTTTGAGATTTATACTGAAAAGAGCGAGGTAAACTTACCATGGCTTTCGCAGGTCGAAAACCGGGCATTGGATCAACATGCGCACCAACGCGGTAGAGAGTATCTCCGACATGAGCTAGACAATCACTTGAGTGACAATTCGAGTGAAAAAGCAGAATCTCCATGAACCTTCAGACGATTCTTTCATGTTACAAGCTATATAACCGACTTGTCCTGGCCGTAAGCTTGCCGTAGGGAGTTCATCGGGATGCATAAGACCAACTTCGTGCACTTCATACTTCTTCCGAGTGTGGCAAGACACAATTTTATCGCCTGTCGGCATAAAAATGAAACCTGACCATGGACTTTCGTGTTGAGGTGTATTTACCTTTACGAATCACACCGTCGTGGATGCTCACAAGTGAAATGACGCCTCGATATCGGTCATAGCTTATATGGCTCAATGTTGGGTAAACATAATCATTGACCAAGTACTCACTAAGAGTCAAATAATAAAGCCTTGAGAGGCTTCTCTTCGAACGCCGATGGAGGAGGTATTCGTTTGATGATGGCTTCGAGCACAGCTTCCACACCTTGACCGGTTTTAGCTGAAATCTGCAATATATCAACGGGATCTATGCCGAATGTTGACTGTAGTTGTAAAGCGACGCGGTCGGGTTGGGATGCAGCCATATCTATCTGCGTTGGTGTGCGTTGAAGAACCTAGATGACCAATAGTGCTCGAACTGGCGGACCTTGTTAAGAACAGGGATGACGGTAAGGCCTCTCTCTTTGGCGATGTGAAATACAGAGATAGATTGCGCCTGAACACCTTGGGTGGCGTCCACCAACAAAAGCGCGCCTTGGCTGGCTGCTAGAGAGCGAGATACCTCCCACGAAAAGTCAACATGTCCCTTGTGTATGATCAGCACAAGGTTGAGAAGACCTGTAGGAAACTTACGGGGGTGTCGATGAGATTGAGGAGGTACTTGTTCGTGCCGACTCCGTGTATCATACTGGTGGGGAACAATCAGGCAGTTCCAGGCGGACAAAACAAGGTGATCACCTAGCCGTCT
The DNA here is from genome assembly GCA_038091395.1 of Leccinum rimulosum. NCBI lineage: Eukaryota > Fungi > Basidiomycota > Agaricomycetes > Boletales > Boletaceae > Leccinum > Leccinum rimulosum. The sequence continues at coordinate 442 of JBBPOJ010001545.1, read as the reverse complement.
GCGCCTTGACTTGTGTATCGTATGAGAGTGCGTCTTTGCATCCAACGTTGAGAGCCTCACCGGTAATTCCGCGCTCTCGTTCGACTTTGAGTTTGTCTAGGACCTGTTGGTTGGAACCTTTGGCTCCATTTGGTATGGTGCCTGTAAGCTGAACGAGTGTTGATGCAATGTCAGGTGAAGAGGCGCGAGAGATTGCACCTCGAGTAGCCTGACCACCGAGGTAAGATGAGCAGACGAGGAAAGCAAATAAGTTTACTGACCGATCGGCCAATGTTGATTTGCCATGGTCTAGAGGGAATGTGGGCGGGTGAGATAAACGAAAGACGAAAGGAAAATACCGATGTGGGCAATGATAGAAAAGTTCCTGCGGGGACTGTGTGTTCGCGTCGCGTCGTGTCGCTGGAGTAAAGACATACCTTATTGATTCGCACGGAAATTGAAC
>JBBPOJ010001544.1:0-12969 GCA_038091395.1 Leccinum rimulosum | reverse complement strand
TCAGACGAGGATGAAAGCGACATTGATGGTGATTGAAAGTTTTATCATTGTCTTCTTATTTACAATGTACCTTTACTACAAAAGTCGACAAGCCAATCGAAGTCATTTCTTGGTCGTATACCCTTTTTGAGATCTACAAATAATAAATGCGACATAGCGGTGTCCCGTGTCCCTCGAATCCATAAGTATGACCAAACTGAAAAAAAAATCGACCGTCGTGCTTTTCCATTTGATGGACGGGAGTAATTACGTGATACAATTTGTGCTCTCATCGCCATAATATCAATATCGAGGCAGATACGGTCAGGCCTCAAGGCCTCACACACCGCCCCAGCCATCTTCAACCTTGTTCCATCCCTCCTCACCGAGTCCAACTTTGACTCTCCTTTCAAAGTTTGATGCCCATCGAGCGCACATCCTCGTCGCAAGACCGTTATTCACTGCGACGGTTAGACAGCCAGGCTTCGCATGAAGAGCTTTTTGCGGATGTGCAGACGATAGGGAGTCAGGATAAGGATTCGGAGTCGAGCAACTATGTTCGGACGTTTCATTCAGGTATGTATGTTCATCCCTCCTTCTGCAACTAAAACAATCGAACCCCATTAGCCTCAGGCATCTCAGTGCGTGCCTGCTCACCGCCGCGTCGTCCATTCTACTCGATCCTCCAAACACAGGGCTTCGCCTCCACATTCGGCGACCCCAACCTCGACCCTAACCACACGCCAGACGACGACACCACCTCGCCCTACCCCGAAGTTCGCTCGGCGGTCGCCAACACCGATGACCCCTCCGTGCCCGTACTGACCTTGCGCTCCCTCGTCCTCGGTTTAGCTTGGTCCAAATCATCCCCGGCGTGAACCAGTTCTTGTTTTTCCGGTACCCGAGCGTGCCGGTCGTCGGGATTGCGGCGCAGTTGCTGTCGTATCCGCTAGGGACCTTGTGGGCGTCGTGCGTACCGAGAAGCAGGGTGTTGGGGGTGTCGTTCAATCCGGAGCCGTTTACGAACACGAGTTGATAACGGTACGCGGTCGTTTTTGGCCTAACTGTGTTTCCTTATGGTGGTGCGGTTTGTTTACTTGTTCATAGATTATGGCCTCCGTCGGATCGGGGTCAGCATATGCATGTCGGTGGAAAAAAAGGGTTGGCCGAAATGCTTACATAGAAGCTTTATTTCTCTTTTATCTTTTTGGACGTGTGCGGGGATCAAGTTCAGGCACTGTCGTATTTCTCGTGGGTGACGTGGATATGGATATGGATATGGCCCGAAAACGCAGGCGAGCCTGTGCGGGGCTTTCTTCTTTCCGAGGTTGAGACTGAACATCTGAGCTCATGTTTCGTTTGCAAGTCGTTGCACAGTTGTTTGGGTACGTTATCTTCCTTTCGTCTTCCCCTTTCTTCCGAACGATTCGCGAATTGACGAGGCGAATGGGGAGTCGCCATCTTCGAATCGAGTTACGGTCGGGATGCCCACGAAAGGACGGGAAAAGGCATGTCCGTCGTAACGTTCGATTGGAGCCAAATCTCGTGCGTGTTTTTTTGCGGGGATGGTTCGGCCCGAGGCTCGCCGCTAGCCACGCCTTGTACGATCATCTTCCTTTTTTTCAAACCACATTCTGACTTGTTCGTATTCAGGGTGGGCCGCGGCTAACATCCTGTTTGGGTTCGTGATTTTTTACTGTGGGTGGCTACGTTCGATGGAGCGCTTTTTCTTGGTGCTAACTCGGTTCGTATGCTGCAACTTGAAGGGATCATCACGCCAATACTCTATGTCCGTCACTCTTTTGGATGTAGTAAAGGAAATGGGAGCTTACGTGTATGGTATCGAACAGTTTACGAACACGTGGAAATCGTTGTACATGTCGTGAGTCTTGCAAGGAGTCCGTACGTCCTGACGCTGATGAAGACGAGGACAGAATCTCGTCGCGACTGGTGTACGATAACACGATGCAACCATACAACGTCACGCGCATTCTAACACCGGACGTCAGGCTCGACATGGTCGCGTACATAGGGTATAGTCGGGTGTTTATGTCGTACGCGTTTCGGTTTTGATGAGCACAAGTCGCCCCCCTTGTAGGACGTGTTTTTCCATCGCGTATGAGTATGTCTGTCTTCGTTCTGCACTTCTTGACTGGCCTCGCTGATCTCGAAGTCCAGGTTGTCGTTTGCCACGATCACAGCCACGCTCGTCCATACGTTTCTCCGCTTCCGGAAACAGATCATCCAGCAGACACGGCGATCGCTAAGGGAAGAGCCTGACGTGTATGCGAGGTTGATGAGCGTGTATCCTCAGGGTGAGCTCAACCGTGTTGGTTTCAGCGATGGTGCTCATCGTTTTCCGGTTTTAACTCGGGACAGTGCCTGAATGGTGGTACCTTGTACTGTTTCTGGTCATGTTCGTGGTGGGCGTGCTCATCATCGAGCTGTACCAAACGCAAATGCCAGTGTGGGCATTCGTGATCGCTTTGCTAATAGGTGTGTGAGTTTCTGATTCTGGATCGTTTTGAGCCGTCGGACCCTGTGCTGATCACCTGCGGAACTTTGCAAAGCGTTCACTTATGTCATTCCCTGTGGTATGATTCAAGCGATCACGAACCAGCAGGTCGGTCTCAAGTAAGTTTAACCTCGTGCCTCGAGGCGAGCCTTGCTGATCGTCGTCCCCATGCAGCGTCATTACAGAGCTGATCATCGGGTACGTACTTAAATGTTCCTCTGCTCGCGAGAACCTGATTCTCACGCTGACCTCTGGAACTGAATCTTGGATCCCAAATTCCCAGCTATGCGTTGCCTGGTCGTCCGCTCGCGACGATGTTGCTCAAGATGTACGGATACACCGTGAGTCCAATATTCGATTGGTTCGTACGACCTTAGTTTCACGTCGGACCTCAAGCTAGGGCATTACATGAAGATTCCCCCGCGGAGCATGTTTTGGTGTCAGGTTCGTCTTCTCATCTTCTCGCGCCCAACGTGCTTACTTAATTCAACGCTCGCGCAGATTGTGTACGGTCATCGCTGGGACGACTCAGCTTTTAGTACAGGCGTGGATGTTTGATCGTATTCCGTGAGTTTATCTATCTCGTATGGTTGTTTTCCCCGAGTGCAAGACGACGCTGACGGTCTGGCAGAGATATGTATTCGATTACGCAGAAAGATGGGCGAATCGATCTCTGTCGCGTACTCGACGGGCGCTAAACCTTTTCATCATAGATTTAGTTGTCCAAACACCCAAGCGTTCGCCACGGCGTCCATCATATTCGGTACGTGCATCGGGGTCACAAACGGACGAGCGCTCAGCGGACCACGACCTTTCTTTTCGTTCGTTCTGCTTATAGGTGTCGTCGCTCCGAAACTGCAGTTTTCGTCCAATCATTTGTATAGTTGTAAGCCACACGCGATTATGTCGGGGCTGGCCAGCTGCTGATCGATCGTTTGACTCGGTTTCTGTTTTCCTTCGTAGCGCTGTTATATTTCTTCGTGGTCGGGACCGTCGCGCCGGTCATTCCGTGGTTGTTGATGAAGAGGTGGCCCAATAGTTTTCTGCGGTATATCAAGTAGGTCGTTTACTTTCACCTTGACGGCATAAGGCGGACGCTTACGATTTCTTTGGTGCAGTTGTTAGCATTCCCTAGTGGATTTCTTTTTTTGGAAAAGGCTCTCACTGTTTTTCTTCAAGTCCGGTCATATTTAATGGGACATATCTTATGACGGCGCTCAATTTTGTACCCTGGGCGTAGGTGACGTCCTCAACCACGCGCGTGCAACGCTGGCGTTGTTTCAGGCTCGTGGGATTCGTGTTTCAATTCTTTATTCGAAGGTGCGCTTTCCGTGACCTTTTGGACACTTAATTTGCCAATAATGATGTTTGTCTGGGCACGAAACTAGACGATATTTTGCCTGGTGGGCAAAATATAATTGTCAGATCTCGCTCTTTCTTTTTCAGACACTGCTTGCTGACGACGCTATTATATGCTCAGACGTCCTCTCGGCCGCGCTGGACGCAGGCGTGGCATTATCGGTCATCACTATATTCTTCGCGTACGTTTGCTTTTATTTCCTCGGTCGTTGTCGTCGGGTTTGATAACAGAGAAACAAAACAGTTTGCAATACCCACTGGGCGGCACGGTGAGCCTGACGTGCATTTGCTCCGCAGAGTCCTTCATTGATGTCTCCAAGGACGATGCGCTGGCATTTCCGGAGGTCGTGCACGTAACATGCCCAGCTCCGTTGATGGCTGCGATGCCGACTATCTTGCGCCCGTTCGTCCGCAAGTCGCTGGGAGTCAATAACACAATCATTCGCATCTTCAACGACAGGCTGGGTTTTCCCGAAGGCACGCTCCAGCAACTGCACTCGGATGAGGAACTCAGCTTCAGCACAGTTCACTTGATCAGGATTCAACCGATGCCCGAACAGGCGACCGCTCTACCGTAGACATATACCTTATATCCGAGTTCCCTCTCCTCCTCTCCGGACAAATCAAGCTCCAGGTCCCCCATCTTTACTGTTTGTGGTGCTTGTGAGGATGTCCTCATCCTCGAAAAGTTCTGCACCGGTGCCTATGCCATCGATAACATGCACGTGTTAGACGATGCCACGACGCGTTGCCTTGATGTGGGTGGTGTCAAATTGCGCCTCCTTGGGGGTGCTCTTGTCCCGCACAAAATGTTCGACAACGGCGACGGAAACGCTACTATCGCCGGTGGTCAAGGTACAGTATGTACCACCGCGCTTCAGATTGGCGAGCTCGTTTAATACCGCTCAACGGGTCTTTGATCCCTCACAGACGCGTCTACTCGTCACGCATGCAAGTCCAGGACGCGAGGGAAAATTCATTTCGTTCCGTCGTGTCTACTAACAAGAAACGAGAGCCGTAGATACCATACTGGCTAGTGGATGTACCGATCAGTGTTTTGTTCTTGAAGTCTAACTATCTTGTACAAGTATAAGTTATTCTTTGTTCAATCAATATACCCGATCTTAAATTATGTCTTGCACAACAAACTCGCTCGGTGACCAGCCTTTAAGAAGCTTTCTCAGTATCCAATTCGCCCCGTAAAAGCTCGTCTTTGAGTTTTCGTACGTCGTTACGTGGCCAGCTACCTCGAGCGTCTCGAGAACCTGAGTTAGCGTCGGACTCTCCATAACCACCTTGTCGAGGTGAGTCTCCTCCACTTTTTCGTCCAACTGCTCCGAGTCGCCTGACCCCTTGGCTCTAACTATCCTTTCCTTCTATAGGTGCAGCTGTCCAGAATACGAAGCCCGGGACCATTAAGCGCTGTAGTTCACTTTCTCCGAATCAACCAACCCACCCCTGCCACTCCCAATGCCGCTATCCCAAAGCCCGCTCTCAAACCATCTGCGGAATTCAAGGACTCGGAAGTCTCCAAACCAGAAAGGCTATCGTCGACCCACGAACCTCTCTGGCTCAGCCAGAAGCGTCACCGGGGCGATAAGGGCTGGAATGTGGCAAGGAATGTGATGATAGTAAGTTATGTGCAATATGCACTCTGATCAGCCCCGCCTTACCCGCCTCCTCTTCCTCTCTCTCCCTCTCTCTTCCTCATCGCTCTCCTGCTCCTCCTCACTGTTGCCCCCTCCCGTTTCTTCTTCTGAACTCACGGACACTTTGGCAGCCTTCCGCCCTCGCCTCGGCCTCTAGATTCTTCCGTCGGCTTCGACGTCTTGGTAGGGTTGGCATTAACACGGCTTCGCGACTCTTCCCGCAAACAACTCCTCGTCCTCGGACGCGAGCGCGTCGAAGCCTCCGAATCCGAGGTTGCTGCTGCTGCGTGCGTTCGACTCTGCGACACCAGCGTGCGCGAAGTCGACTTGGGAGGCGCCATTGCCGTCGCATTTCTTGGTTTCGCTACAAGGACGACGGCAGCCGACGAGGACATCGTCTTCATGGTCCCGTTCGATCCGCCAAGGTTCGAAAGCGAGGCGGTCGTAGAAGTGCTCGCCGGTGGACGTACACGCGAGACGGGCCGCGACAGCGGCTTTGGTTTTGGTCGAAGCTTCCGCTCGACAAGATCCCCAGCAACATTGATCCTACCGATGTCACCATAGTACCGCTGCCCTTCAAGTCGCCGCCCCCAGTGCAGCACCTATACACCCTCACTGCGTACATAAAAAGCCTGTACCAATCGATGATGACGAGGGCTGCATCTTTCTGTCTCCCTCCACCGCAGCAGCTTCTCCGTTTTTCCCTCCCCATCCTCCCAGCCACTCCGCATGCTTGTCAAGAGCTCGTCGACACCGCTCAACGGATCTTCGATCCCTCAGAGACGCGTCTTCTCGTCACGCATGCAAGTCCAGGCCGCGAGGGAATCATCGCTCAACTCGCCCTCGCCCTCAAAGCGGATCTCTCCATCTCTGCAAGCTTCCACTTTCGATATGCTAACGCCAACGTGGCGTAGCAAAGGTAACTTCCGCCATTGAATTCTAATCAGATCTACGAACTGGTTTTTGACGCGCACATCTGATCTAGATTGGCCCATGCATCGGCGCGTTCCGTCACATTTATCCTCGAACGCCATGGTGCACCTTGACGTACCTTCTGAGAAACCTGGTTCTCGTTCCTCTTCAAATAGCTCTGTGACGGCTTTCAAACGAATTGCGACGGTGTTGATATTGACGCAGTCATCCTTCGAACCATGGTGGGTCAGACGACGGTTTGCAAACGAATCACGACGGTGTTGATATTGACGCATTCATCCTGCGAACCCTTACGGCGGGCAGAAAACTCTCGGCCGAAGGATCAAAGAAGCCACCGGCCGGCGGGCACCCGGTCAGAACACTCAAGAATCACTTCAACTTTGGACCGCGGACAAAATGAAGAATGCCCCCCCAAGACCTTTCTCGCAGTATTTCCTGCGCTCGGTCGGTAGGGCTTGGACTTGCAAGGTTCTGACGAGGACGACGACGAAGAGAACAGCCCGAGTGCAACATCTCACCGCAGTAGGTCAACATCCAAATATTCTCGCATATTTTAAGGTCGTCCCTTCCAGGTGCAGAGGCGCATGGACACAAGCGACGGCAACACAGATATACATAAACTAATCAAGTAAGATTCCACATGTCTCCCGACGACGACGACGAAACAACACCGTAGTATGAATGCGACACGACATAATGTAACCATCGTCGTGTTGTCATTGCTGCGCGATCGTGTGACGTCGACAATGATACCACGCCAATGACGACCACAACGACGACGAATGCCGCAGGCGCAGGCGGACGCACAGCTTCTCGCGCATTTCCCATATCTTTCTCTATATGCTCCATTCGTCACTGCCTTTCCTACTGCATTGACCTTTCTAACTTCAGTATCACAGTCTTCCACGCCAAATCCAGCCTTTGCAGCCTTCCTCCGAGCCCAGGAATCTCACCCTGCGTGCGCGCATCTTAGGTTGGCAGATTACCTTCTTACAGCCATACAGCGGTGTCCACGGTATCTCTTACTACTCAAGGACTTACTCGACTCCACTGACCAAGATGACCACGAATGGGAAAAGCTACAAGAGGTCCGAGGACTGGTTGAGAAGAGTAAGGCTTGCGAATCTGCACTTTCTGCGCGGAGATTATTGATTGACTTTATGGACAGTTACTAGCTCTCTCAATGCCTCGCTCGCTGCATATGCGCAGATACTCGCATCGATATCATTGCAACGCAATACTCGTGACTTACCACCTGTCCTGACCCCGCTTGTTGCGCCGGGAAGACAGCTTATCAAGCGTGGTACGCTCATTCGATCAGGTGGTGAAGGCGAAGGACAAAAGCCGTTCGAGTTCTTGCTACTTAGTGATTACCTAGTATGGCTCGAACGTGAGGAAACGGCAATAAGCGTCCTCGTTCATGACGGTCAGAGCCCCCGCAAGAGGCGGCCGTCTATAAATGCACTCGGGGCCAACGATGAAGAGAAGTGGTGGTGCAAGGGCTATATGAGTCTGGTTGACATGGAGGTGGTCATGGTCGCCGATAGGCCAAATAACGCAGGATCTGGAGGTGAATTCGGGGAAAGGATGGAAGTACTGGGAAAGGATGGAAGTACTTAGCCCAGAGGGGTCGTTTTCCTTGCATCATGGTAAGAACTGCCACTGCTTCGTGTTCGTTAGCCTTTTCACGCGCCACTCCATCAGATCCATCCACATCCAATGGGGAGGATTCAGACAGCCTCGGCTCTTGGGCAGACTCAATCAGGACGACACGTGCTGCGCGTCTAGTAGCGCTTGCATTGTCAAATCCTGACTCAACCCTCTCGGCCAGTTCCTCGGGCGTCCACCTCAGACGCGCACTACGCGCGTTCGCAAGTGAGGGTGATGACTTTGAAGAGCCGGGAGACGGAAATGGAACGACTGATTTGCAGGCAACAACTTCGACATTGGCGGAGATATCTCGCTCCCGGCCTCGTCGTGCGCAGTTGGACAATTTTCATCCGCCTATCTGGGTTCCGGATGCAAGGACACGAACGAAGTTGAAGGAAAGCAGAAGTCAGAGATCGAACGAGACGGGAGTGAGAGCGAGAGGTATCAATTTGGGAAGAAGACGGGAGGAGGTGGTGCTTGGAGAATGAAACATCACTGCAGGCTTTGTGGCCGTGTCGTCTGTGCAGCGTGTTCCAGCAAGGTGTGTCTCCTGCATAATCCAGTGCCTCAGAGAACTAATTGCACCTCAAAGACATTTTACATCGCACAAAATGACCCTGATACGTCGTCTGTACGCAAGAGGCAGAGACTGAAACCATCCCGCGCTTGCGAAGAGTGTTACGAAGCGGCCTTTCCGTTCCTTCTATCCTTCTTAACGAGCATCGAGCCATCTTCCAGCCGGACACCATCAGATCGACCATCCACGCCTCAGGTCGACGAAGACTCCAACGCCATTCATGGAATACTTATCCATCCCATCCCGCCAAGCGGTCAACAAGGACGTCAGCGAAGCACTGATGGCAATGGACCTTAGCCCTGTCGTGGGTGCGTTGAGTCGGAGTCCCTCGAGAGTGACATTCAGCGCTAGCCCCTCGCGCCGATCGGACTGAGCAGCAGCGTCTCAGCATAAGTCCCACGAAAGCGGGGAGCCTTCGAGGCGAGTAGTGCATCTCCCTCGCATCTCTTCTGGGGATTCGGATCCGAAGCCGCTGTTGCCGCCGCCGCCATCACCTCTTTCGGGCTTGCACGTCCAGGAGGCATCGTCGAACGAGGGCAGTTCACACAGAGACGCCCACGTCCAGACCCGTATAAAGGCATTCCCCAAGGCTTATTCTTCGTATCAAGATGAACACCAGCCCACAGAAACGATCATCCGTGACAAGCTTCGTCGTCCCCGTCGGACACCTTCTGCTCGGCCACAAGTTCTTCTCCATCCGATCCGGGTTCGCCCCTCCCCGGCGCGTCCGCGGAGTTACCATGACATTCTCGAAGATTTCAGTCTGCACGAGCGCAGTCTTAGTATACCATCTTCGATTTCGAGCGCCCCCGGCGCTGGTCTGGGTTCAGTGAAAGAGGGGGACGACGAGGCCGAAGAGCAGGAGCAGGAAATACTGGGCATCCTAATCGCCGACTCGGACGTCTACACTGGCAGCACCAACGTGACTGTCACGTGTGATAGTATGACTTGTATGTGTACTATCTTAGTCTATGCCGAGGCTTTTGTACTGTTCCGAACGACTTTTTCTGGTTTACTTAAGTGTGCTAAAGTTGAAACAAGCAATATGTAAATTTCCTGATTCGGACGGAGGTGAGTCTTTGTTTGTTTGTTCTTATTATTGTAAATATATCTATGGCTTATGTAACGTACAAGTTGCGCTGTTTTAAATTCGGAAAAATTGTTCAGTTTGCACATGCCATCAAAACGGAAGACCGTGGCGGAGTCCGAAGTCGAATCCGTTCAGGACCCTCAACCCAATAATGACGACGACGACGACGACGACGACTGTCGCGCACGGCCAAAGAGAAATTTGGCTGGCAAAGGCGGTGCTGCAAGCCAGCTCGAGAAATGTGCCGACGCAATCACTCGCGAGGACAAACGAGCTCGTTTAACAGTTCCTTCTAGCGAAGAAGTCAACAAGATGGCACCGCATTCCCCAAAGAGGCGACGTAAACGTGTAAAGCGTGTGTCGGAGCTCCGAGTCGGTGTCAAGGAACGCCGAAAGCCAACTGAGGCTTCAGATGCTGAAACGCCCGCGGTGAGTTCCGGACAGCTCTAGATACCCTGTACTAAGCACATGTTCACCAGGGACCGGTCACGACACCTCCCAGATTCGCATCCAAGCCCGGCTTTCAGCGACGCGAAGGGTCATCCCGGTTCGGTTTCTACCAGCCTTCCGGATCCGGCCAGGAGGACGAGTAAGTCCTGTGATTAATCCCTTGCCACTTATCGCTAATCTACGCTACGAAGGCCTGGTCCTCGACAGGTAATTCGTACATTTTCGGATGATGATCGACAAGAAGGCACTTTGCCTATGGACGAAGACAATACGGACAATCAAATGGCGCAAGGTAAGGATAACTTTATTATGTCGATGACCCATGGATACTGAATAACGCGTTCGCAAAACCAGAAGGACCATTTGACGATAGTCGGCGTTCTGGCAATAAACCCTCAAGAAACAGTGATGCTCGTGACGACAGAGATGGTACCTATGGCGAGGATGGTGCTGATAATGGCGAGGATGGTGCTGCTAACGGCGAAGATGGTGTTGATGACGAGAATCACGCGGGCTTGAACCCAGGTATGTTAAATGTGTCTCGTTCTGCAGTGCTGATTTCCCTCTTTTACCAGAGCTGGGATCTCGCCCCGACCACGACGAGGTCGACACTGCTCCGTCATCCCGTCGGCACCGAAGGCGTCGCGGTCAAGGCGGTGATCGGCAGGATACCTCAGACGAAGGTCATGCAAGGTCACAAGGTAAGCCTACGTTCTCTGTGTGTAAACTATCATTCATGTTCCCAAAGACGATACTGGTGGACGGCACAGGAACTCAAGTGGCAGACAAATGCGTCGTATCGGCAGAGGCGGTCGAACAGAGCGAGAAGGCAACGGACGTCATTCACGCAATCGACGAGATGGTGAAGGTAAATGATTTCATTTTCATTCCCGTCCTTCGTGAAGCATAACTAATATGGATAAAATATGATTCGCGCTCAGAGCGTCATCGTAACAGCAGAAACGAGCCCCGTCAAGCCGACGAATCATCTGAGGATGACAATGTCGAGTATGATGTACTCGCCCGCCACCGTCAGCGCAACAGGGCCCCGCGTCCGCCCTCTCGGCCTGACTTGAGAAATCATCGCCACCGCCGGCGCGAAAGGTCCCCGGACTCAGAAGATGATATTCAGCCGTGTGCGTCTCGCAGCAAGGATGCCGAGAAACGTGCTTTCTGGCCAAAGGGATGGAAAAGCCTCATCGACGAGGCAAAACTCGAATGGCGGGTTTTTTTAGCAACTAACGATGCATTCCCCACGCGCACGCAAGCGAAGCGGGAGCTGATTCCGGACATCGTCCACCAGCTGCTGCACAAATACAAGCGTGCGCGGATCCAACTCGAACAACGCCTGATATCTCAGTATCAGGAGGAACTCTATGTCCTCGTAAGTCCGTGGATGCTTCATTTCTTTGATGCTAACTAGTATGTTAGATATATCAAGATTGTTCTAATTTTCGTTCCGAGATCAAGAAAATCTGCGTCCGTAAGGTCGTTGAACTCTATCAACTCAAACCGGCTTCGAACCTGACGCAAGCCGAGTCCATCCAGTGGGTGCGGGATCGTGCATCTGAGCTTATTGCAGGTTCAAAGTTTCTCCGGGCTCCGGACTCGCATGTATGGCATTTTGCATTTTGTGTTCGCTATGCTGATGTATTGGCGCTACAGGGAACAGAAAGAAATTTTGCTCACAAAGCACTATATCATATTGCCGTAGCTGCATACTATGGTACCAGTCAGAAGCTGCTTGGCGGGACACCGGAGTTCGAAGAGTCCATCCCAGAGGCTGCAATTGTATTGATTGCAGCTGGGGTTAGTCATTTCCTCTCCTCTTGATCATTGGCTAACGGTTTATAGATCAAAAGTGTTCTCTCTTCACTTCGGGCACATGGCAAGATCCAAGGCCTTGAGAATTCGGTTGAAGCCATCAGCTCCAAAGTATATGAGAAGTTCCATACTATGATCAAAGAAGTTGCGGATCATGCAATTGCTGGTCGTCGACTCCGACGCCAACTGGAGAAGTGGGCTAAGAGTGCTTCGTGAGTGTTTTGAACCTACGTTTGACCTCTACTTAATTATTTAACAGTCGAGGGATGAGCCGGTCAGTAAACCATATTCCTTCTGGTGATGAGGAGTATGCTCTTGCTCCAATGGGCTAGCATTGTTGTGCCGGTGGTGTCATTACAGTAATTTTGTAATTGGATCTAGTAATGTTGAGTTGAATGAATCATTTATTGTGGGCCACTGCCAATACCTGCACACTTGATGGTCCAGGTCCAGGTCCTGCCGCATTCCAAATCTATATGCAGCAGTAGATATCTATCTGTACAGGAGTTTTGCAGGGCTATCCAGGTGTGTACAGAAAGATGCATTTGTACAGGCCTGTACAATGCAGTCCAGATTTATACTCTGTACAGAAGATGCATTTGCACAGACCTGTATAATTCAGTCCAGTCTATACAAGCCTACACAGATCTTTACAGAATCCAAGTCTGTACATGCAGATAAATCTACACAGATCTCTTCAGACCTGTACATATTATGTGTAGACCTGTACAGATAGGAACCTGGCTGTGAATCTGTGGCCTGTACTCTGCTGGACAGATCTGTTTAGTTCTGTATAATGGGGGGTGATTTACTGATGCATAACCTAGGTCACCAATCCTATGCAAGCGAAACCTTCAGTATACACGCCCACAAGCAAGCAGCACGAGGAATCACCAAGGTCGGAAAGGGACATACAAGTTATACCCAGCACCCCGCTTCTCGT
>JBBPOJ010001543.1:0-12977 GCA_038091395.1 Leccinum rimulosum | reverse complement strand
GCAAGCGAGCAGTCCGTCGCCTCCTCGAGCATATCCTAACGCAGTCGGATGATGTCACGCTTCTCTCTTGGACTGGAAACTCAGGTAGCACCACTCAAAGCTACCTCCCCTCCGATCTCACTGTATATGACCAAATTCAGCCTCCGCATGTTCCTCAAGTTATAGAGGCCGTCGAGATGAACCGGATGGTCTTGGAAGTTGCAATCGTCCTTTCCCGATCCCTCACCAATCGTCGCGCTATATGAACGTCTCCTTGACCTTCCATCGCTATCTCTCATTTCTGGTCGACTGCGACTCCCTGGACTCGTCTTCCGCTTCACTGATTTCGCCCGTCTCGCGGCACCCGAATCCGATTCGAGCCTTCACACTTATCGTGCCACGGCGTCGATTCTCGGCGAGGTACGGATCGAGACCAAATACAGCTCGCTCGGGATGCAGCGCCTCGTTCTCATTCATCCATGGACCAGTCCCCTGCTCGATGAGGACTTCTCTGGAGACGATCCTCTGTTTGATCTAGACGCGCGCGCGCTGCGGATCCTCGTTCGGCTTAGGCAGCCTTTTGGGGCACTGCTGCTAGCCTAAGCGCGGGCAGTACAGGCGCGTGGCGACGGACAGTTTCATCCAGGTTCAGATTCGGGCGGAGAGCATCGGCGAGTGAGTTGATGGCGAGCATTGGTACAGTCGACGTTCAGTAGTGATGCATTGTTGGCTTTGAATTTGGGGATGACGCATTTTGTTACATTTACGTATCTTTTGGCCTGTGGCCCGCCATTGTAGTAGACGCTCAGGGGGTTGCTTTGTTGTGTCTATGTTCTTCTGTTGTTCTTTGCTACTTGGTCTCCTCCTGCTTGTTTTGTCGCTAATGCTAATATCCATGCCTACATCTCCGAACACTGGCAACACATATCGCATCTAGTCTAAGTGACTGCATCTTCTCCTTCGAGGAGATATTCTTGGGCATCGCATCCAAGGTTGTGCCAGTCGTCGAGTCCAACAGTGGCAGGAATCTTTGTATATACAATCTTATTATGTCGCACGAAATCCGTAATCTTTACAGTACTTTCGGGATCCCCTCCTTGATGCGACGCAGTTCGAATGACATCAATCGATCGTTGGAAATATTACGTTGGTGACTCGGAGCCTAGTACAAGTTCGTTCATTCGTCCTCGTCAACGTGACCTTGGGTTGATATATAACCTGAAAAATACTCCGTCTGAAACTAACCACATCTGCAGTGGACACTGGGACTACCGGCGAATCCTGGACTATGCATGGTACGTGACGGGGAGTCCAAGTATCTAAGAGTATAGTAGGTAAGTAACCACTGAAACGTCCGATCACTGTAAATATCTATATTGTCATGAATGCCAAGTGACAACCGAGGTCGTCTCGACAATGTATATCACATCACCACCTGCACTCAAACGCGCATGCGTGCAAAGAAGCAGAGCTAGCCGTGAGGAAGTCGCGCTGGTCCTGCCGCTCGACTTCACACAGCTACGGTTTTTTTGGTGATTGACCGTGCAGCGCATCCCGAGATTGGTGGGCAAGAATTACTTGTTTACTCCGCTCATCGATTTCTCGCATCATACTGTCAAGATCAGGAGATGAGGAACGGGCCGGATTAGACGAAGCGAGAGGGATTTCCAGGTGATGCCACGAAGAGTCCAGAGGCGGCCAAGGCTCTACATGATCAACTACCGGTGTACATTGAGTGGAGCTAGGTCAGTGGTGGCATCATGGGGTCCATACGGATGTTGCCGGGTTGGGTTTAGCCGAGCGTTACGGTCGGTCGTTGTCCCTTCTCTCTCCATAGAGCGCTTCGTGCGCGGGAGCCATTCCCTCTGATCCATCTCCTGCCTGGTCCACCGGCGGGAACGGAATTTGCAATTATTTGATCATATCGCTCACTACTTGAAGTCAAAGAAGTCACAAAGTTACTACTACGACATGCAAAATCCCACGAACTGGGTGAATGCTAGTAATCGCTCACACGATTGAATCCACCCTGCACTCTTCGGTTTTCACCTTTACTGAGGTCTAAGTACACCTATCCACGTCGACTCCACGATAGACCCAGATGGGAGTCCACCGTACTCTGGGGGGTCATGCGCACGGTCGCGTATCATCACCTTGGTTTCGACTGTGTACCCTCATTGCTGCGCTTTCGCTTTTTTACATTTCCACACGATGCGCGCGTTCAGAGTATGATCGAAAGTAGGGATTGATTCCATCGTCAAACACTTTGCACTAATCGTGTCGGTTTGGACAGCTATCGGCGTCATTCGGATGGTGAAGCTTTTTGGATGGGAGTCGCAGATGGGAGATCACATATTCGAGAAACGAGAGGACGAGCTGGTTTGGTTACGAAAATTTATGATGATGCAGTTGACAAACACTAACCTGAAGTGAGTGTTATTTTTTTAAAGTATTCTACGGTATTTTCGGACTGGCAGCTGACGTCGGATGGGCCAGCTTCTGTTTGCTGCCAGTCACCATGCTCATCACGTATGCGACCTATGTAAGTGGTTCGGCGACTGAGGTATGTCTATAATTGACGCGACAAACTGACATTCTAGACCATTGTAATGAGAAGGTCATTGAGCGGTAGGTTTCTTTTGGCTCGTCCACGGGCAATCTTTTCCCACAGCATCTACCGTCTTTGCTTCCATTTCCGGTGAGTACTGATACTCGCGTCATTGATAACGTTGGGTCGATCATCCACCCAGCTTTCGACCTATTCCGAAACCAGCTGCGGTCTATATTCTTCTATGTACCCAAGATTATCTCTGGTCTGTTTCTTTTCTCATTCTGTGGGGCATCTCAATGACGAAGATTGACCATACAGCTCGTATCTCCCTGGACCGTATCAATGACTTCTTGCTAGACAGCGAACTGCTTGATCGGTATGAGCCCAGTACCCGAGATGCCCTCCCTGTACCAGCCACTATGGCTGAGGAGCTGGATCTTATCGGGTTCAGAGATGCCACCTTTGCGTGGTCGCAAGATGGTGCTAGAGATGACGCGCCCGTGTCATCTGCGCGCCGCTTCACGCTCAAAGTCGAGGGAGAACTTTACTTCAAACGAGGATGTGTTAATTTGATCATTGGTCCGACGGGGTACGGAAAGACATCGATACTGATGGCTCTATTAGGTACGTCCGCCATCGTTCTGTAGTCGTCTCTGTATTATTTCCCTTGTTCTGACAAACGTGTAACTCGACAGGCGAGATGCACTGGATGCCAATGAATACAAGCTCGTGGTTCAACCTGCCGAGGCATGGAGGCGTGGTATACGCTGCACAAGAGTCGTGTGTTCAGAACGATACCATCATCGTAGCGGCGCAAGCGCCTGTCCCCGACTCTCTGAAGTCTGCAAACGATGGATATAACCCGCCAAAATAATATTTATGAACAAAATAATAACACGCTACAGTTTCAAAAATATGTATATGATATTCCGGGTAGTACAGAGGGTCATAGTAGAGAGTACTCGGTAGTAGAATACGGAACATTGGTCGGAGGGCAATCCTCCTGGTTGAATACTCGAGTTCGTCGACAGGGGAGTTTATTGATGAACCTAGAAAACAGGAAATTAATCGTCAACGGCGTATCTCAACACCTCTGAGATCTACTCACATAGCTTTCCCTCAATCTCTGTGGTGAATAGGAGAGGAGAGGATTACAATATGATGCGCTTCTCCAAACAAGAGATCTAAAACAAGTCACCTGATCGAATATTTTATGTCTATATTTCTATTGTTTTATCTGGTTTATTCCTTCGTGAGAAAAATGTACATTCACTTTTACCGTGTACCTGACCGTTTGCTTTCGACAAAACCCTCCCTTCCCACTTCGTGAGAGTCGGGGAAAGGTATGGGACGTGCCCGACATCCAGCGGTTGCGGAGTCTCACTGCACTATCTAGAACAACGTCCTGTTCGGAGCCCCGTACGATGACGCTCGGTACAAGCAAAGGTGAGTTACGACGCTCTGTTGCACCCCTCGTGACTGATTGAATTTCGTGGTAAAGTCCTGCACGAATGCGCGCTGGAGAGGGACTTGAAGTTATTCAAGGCTGGTGACGATACCGAAGTAGGCGAGAAGGGATTGACATTGAGGTGAGATACCTTGTAGTATCGAAGTGAGCATTTGATTGATCTCTCGTTGTACAGTGGTGGCCAAAAGGTAAGGCTGGGTTCTGCCGGAGGTCGTACTGTGGTCATTCCCTTCTACACAGGCTCGAGTCACACTTGCTCGCGCGATCTATAGTTCGGCAGAGATCATCTTACTCGACGACGTATGTGGAAATTCATGGTACGTCAGAGCATTATGCTTCCAATCATCGTTGCCCTTATTCTTGACTATCTCGTACAGGCAATGGGTAAAAGATATATTGAATCAACTTGTACGACGCGGTGCTGACAACTCGGTACAGTCTGGAACGTGTGGACAACTACATCAAGGTCGAGCAAGAACCCAAACCGACGGATGAGGGCATGCCCCCCGCTTACTGGCCTGCGAGTGGGGATCTATATGTCGAGAATTTGTCTGCTCGTTACTCCCTGGTGAGTCCGTCCTTTCTCCGTTTTTTTTTGTTCCCTGAATGACTGTGCATTCCAGGATGGACCGAAAGTCCTCGATGGTCTTACGTTCCACATCAAGTCTGGCGAGCGGGTCGGAGTCGTCGGTCGTACCGGCAGCGGAAAGGCAAGTACCAATCGATCTCATCATGATGTGGATTCATTTACGATCGCTCAATTTCAACAGAGCTCGTTAACACTCGCGCTCCTGCGATGCATCTTCACTGAAGGAAACGTCTACCTGGACAAAATGCGCACATCTGGGATCAATCTCGATGTGTTGCGTTCCCACGTGACAATCATTCCGCAGATCGTACTAAGTCCCCCGTCTCCTTGTCGATATCGATATCGCTCGCGCTTACAGTGCACGACTTAGCCTGAGCTGCTGAGCGGTACCATCTGGCGCAACATCGACCCGTTTGAAGAGTACGACGACACAACGCTCAACGTCGTCCTGCGTGCCGCCGGATTGTTTTCTCTGCAAGATGGCTTAGACGAAGGTCAACTGACGCTCGACAGTCTGATCTCGGGTGGCGGTGGAAATCTCTCGGTCGGACAGAGGCAGATCATAGCACTCGCTCGAGCAATGGTTCGTCCAAGCAAACTGCTCATCCTGGATGAAGGTACGTTTCGTCTCTGCTCCTTGTGAATACGCCAAGATGACGATTGGCGATTGTGTTGGTGACGCACAGCGACTTCCGCGATCGGTGAGTTATTCTCGCTCAAGGGTTCGTTTCCGCTTGCACTGACACGGTCTGGACGTAGATTACAAAACGGAAGCCATCATTCAGGCTTCGATCCGGAACGAACTGAGAGGGACGACGCAGCTTATCGTTGCGTATCGTTTGCAGACGATCATGGACGCTGATAAGATCGTGAGTCCCCTCTTCTATATCGTCACCAGCTTATCCACCGATGACTGTCCTAGATGGTCCTCGATGCAGGAAAGATCGTGAGTGCGAATTTGCTAACACTTGCGACACCGAACCTGATTGTGCATGTATACTATGCTCCAGGTCGAGTTCGGGACACCCTGGGAGTTGCTCCAGAATGATGAGGGTATGCTTCGTTCCATGGTCGACGAGAACGCGGACAAGGAAACGTTGCATTCAATGGCGTCGTCGTCGTCTAGGACCGGTGGAACATAGTATCCGCGTATGCGCTGGTTGCATCGCTGGTTGTCGTCCGCTTCATTTCACCGAGACGCGGGCTGGGTGCCCATCTAACGACAACCGTGCGGTTTCTTTGTTATCAACTCATTCTCCGTTCTTTTTCTTGACTCGTTCGAACAAAGGCCTCCGGTACCCAAACACTTGCAGGAGACCTGGACAAGATTCTGAACCATGCTTACCATACACTCGCATTTTCTAATGAGGATGAGATGTTCCACTCGATGCTGGATGACTGGCTGATTGGTAGAGGGCCGGTTGATGAGCTATTATTGGCTGTGCGAGCGTTTTACTTCCCTCAACTACTAAATGCTGACGGGCGCGAAGTTGCGGCCCCAATACCTTGAGGTCCACCTTCGGCGAGAGCCTGTCACACTTGCGAAATATCAACTTCTGTGGACAGTTTTACGTCAAAGATGACCAACCAACTATGTGCT
This sequence comes from Leccinum rimulosum, assembly GCA_038091395.1. Lineage (NCBI taxonomy): Eukaryota > Fungi > Basidiomycota > Agaricomycetes > Boletales > Boletaceae > Leccinum > Leccinum rimulosum. The sequence goes on along the minus strand of JBBPOJ010001543.1, from coordinate 6,790 downwards.
GCTGAAGTTCTTGTTGTCTTGGCGGAATCTACTGCGTATGTGCATCAAGACCTTCTACGGGATCCTACTGATCCAAATTATTTTTAGCATCGACTTGGACTTGAGCACGAGGAGCAAGTATTTCACCCTTGTGGTTGGAAACGCGAAGCCTCATCCAATAACCGCCAATGGCAGGAATGAGACTGCCATCGCATTCCTCGCTGACCTTGAAGAAAAGCTTGACGTGGCTCAGGTGCAACTTGAGGTGTACAATGCACTACTCCCGCACGCAAGCAACCCTAGTGAGGAAGGTCATAGAATCCGCCGATCAAACAAGAGTTCGTTCAGAGGTGCGCCCCCTCAATTTGCCGTCCGCTCCCGTCCGACCGCAGCCCATTAAACTCTATCAATTGTACACGGAACCTTTTGATCTATCTGTCATGAAACTCCTCATTCTCCACGTTTCGGAACACCGGGACGAACCTTGTTCGACCCAGAGGACCGGATATTCGAAGACGGTAAGGAGAACCCTTTTCGACAAATTTGCTGATTTAACGCCCCCCTCAGCTCTGGAAAAGAATGCAGATGCGCAAACGCACGCAGACCACGTCATAGCCAGCGTTATCCCACTAGGAAAGCGATTCTATCCCTCTGAAAGTGCATTCCCGCTCCGTGAGTCTGAGTTCCTGCAATTATTCCACAATGGACACAATGGACATTTGTTATTTAGGTTATATAGCGACGTTGCTCGTTTCTTTCTCGTTGCGAAACAAGGCACACCTTCCGAAAGGTTGGACACCTTGAGTTTTGATCCGATGTGGTATGCCACATGTAGAGATATGGGACGTTTTGCATGACATGTACGGGTCACATGTGAGCGTCTAGGCAACGCTTACGCATGGTAGGTCGCTGAAGAAACTGTACGATGCCAGGTTACACCCTTCAAGATCAAGGACTCTGGGGAGCTGTTCGCACCGAGCGCAACCAAGTTTGCGACGGAGAAGCTTGCCACGATCCAACCGGGACTATCTTTGGAATCTTCGCTGTCGCCCTCCCTGTTATATACGGCGAAGGTCACCAAGCCATCGGTCGGCTGTTGGGCCACGTCCTCACAAGTTCAGATAATGTCACCATTCTCGCCTGGACTGGAACCTTGGGAGGTCATCACAGTTATCTCCCCTCCAGTCTCATTGTTTACGACCAAGTTCTGCCTCCGCACGTTCCCCAGGCTATCTAGACTGCGGAGACGGATCGGATGGTCACGGACTTGCAGTCGTCATTTCCCGGCGATCGCTCTCCAATCGTTGCGTTTTATGAACAACTCCTCGATCTCCCATCAACTATTTGTTTCTGATCGCCTTCGACTCCCTGGACTCGTCTTCCGCCTCACTGATTTGGACCGTCTGCGGAATCCAAGTCAGACGAGCGTTCACAACTATTGTGCCACGGCGTCGATTCTCGTCGAGGTACGGATCGAGAGCAAAGACAACCCGCTCGGGATGCAACGTCTCGTTCTCGTTCATCTGTGGATCAATCCACTGCTCGATGAGGACTTCACTGGCGACGATCCTCTGTATGATCTAGACGCGCGCGCGTTGAGGCTCGGCTTCGGCAGCCTTTCGGGGCACTGTTGCTAGCCTCGCAGAAGCGCGGGCAGTACAAACGCGCGGCGACGGACAGTTTCATCCAAGTCCAGGTTTGGGCGGAGACGTCGTTGAGCGAGTTGATGGCGAGCATTGGTATGGTCGACGTTCATTAGTCGTGTATTGTTGGTTGTGGATTTGAACATGACGCCTTTCGTTAAATTTACATCTCTCTTGGCCTGTGGTCACGGAAGTGGTTGTTTTACTTTGTTCATGTTTGCCGCTTCGTCTCCTCGACCTGCTCGTTTCGTTCTCTCATCTGGCTGACATCGAAAGTCTTATGCGACGAAAGTGTTTCGCTCTGGGCTGTCACCGGATCTTTGCTTGCACTGACATGTATATCGCATCTAGTCGAATCACTACTTCTTTTCCTTCTAAGAGACTTATCACATTAAATCTCGTGCCAGTCGTCAAGATTGGTGACAGAAACCACCTTCCATCTCTGTATCCCTTGGTGTCGCATGAACTCCGTATGTCCCTCCTTGAGGGCGTGGCGACTAATGCCGTACACTCCAGTCTTCGGGATGCACGGGTGCCTTTATCATAGCGTTCGAGTGCACAGTCGAATGACCTAGTATCGCAGTGCCACATAACCGCGACTGGATGATGACAACTGCCAGGCATGAGGGTAAGCTCCTCGGTCAAAACGGTACATGAGCCAGCCTTCACGACGACGCCGTTAGCATCTGCTAGTAGTATAATATCGCCTCAACGATCTGACCTTGTAAATTTTCAATTGCCCCCTTCCGACCTTCCGGTCCATGACCTCCATTGCCATCTCGGCAGACGACGATATTTCCTGCGTATATAACGATAAGAACAACGATACCAACGTGTGTTCTTCCAGCGGCGCGAAGTGTTCGAAACGTTTGGCTCTTTATGGTCCCGAAGGGCGGGCCGCTGTGCAACATCGGTGTGCATCCTGGGCAGCTGCAAAAGGTTCATTACACCACAGCGTGTCCCTTGAAGGTTTACACACGTTCACCTAGAGTTCATTCACGTCTATTCACCGTTCACCGAAGTTGTTGGTGACACCAGCCTCCTGGTCGCCTCTTGTGGCTTCCATCTCATGCCAAGGTCGCGCGAACCTCGAGCGCATATAAGTAACGACCCAGTTGCCAACGTCCTTCAAGCGAATAAGCTCCGGAAAGTCTTCAAGTTGGTCGCGCGACTCAAATCAATAAATCACAACATTTTCTTCTTCAAATGAGCGACCTATCGTCATCGTCCTTTTCGACAAACAGCGCGGCAGCGCACGCCCTCAAACTCGACGGGCTCAGACTCTAGTAGACGACGGTGCCGTCTGCCATCCTAAGCCGCAGCGAAGATCATGCTGCGAGGTGAGGCATCTACGTTATTCAATGATGGGTGGCATGCGTGTATGCGTGTGCAATGTGTATATGCGTATGCGGACGCTTGTCGGTTCGTCGCTCTGTTCTGGCGCTTCGAATGCTGACAATCGCCTGCAGTTCCGTTTCACATTGGGCAAGCAGTCGTTCGGTGGGTTGTACCCTACGGGCCCAATAAATAAGATATCGCGTGCGTTGGGACGGTGCGGGCGGTGCGTGACCAGTCTTCCCGAAGGCTGGACGAGACTCGCACATCCGGACTCGGGGGCATACTACGTCAACAAGGAAAAGGTACGTGGTGAGCTGCTGCAGGCGTTTCATTGATGTTCACACCCTAATTTACATCTTCCTCCTCTCTGCATGCGCGTGCATGCTCTTGTGATGACATTGCTAGGGCTTTGCCACGTCGTCGGATATGCTCGACGCGTGTCGCACGTTGAGCGGCGCGTCTTTTGGTTCGAGGATATTGGGCACGGGGAGGTGGAGGTCCCGTGTACGTCGAGCAAGTGCCTCAAAGGTTCGAGAGCACATTGTGCGTTTGTCGGCATTCTTGTCATTGGGCTGTCCCTTTTATCTTCGTCGTCACTGATGCTTTATCCCAGGTATTGAGGCGCAACACTGGGGAGCTTGCATACAGGGCCAAACGATCGAATGGGATGACGGACCAACGTGGTGTCTGTAGGAAACACTGCGAACTGTTTCCGAATAGCTTGGCGGTGACCAATGACATGACATCAGCGAGCTGAAGAATGTATTACTACTACCGGCTTCAGCAGGTCAGACAAGCGTCACCGCCTCTGCTTCTGTTTCTCTCATGCGGGACGTTCGTAATAGACCGTCTTTTGGTAAAGTTCTCGCCGCCGCCATACGACAAGGATGATCCGGTGTATATGCTAAACTTGATCAAAGAGATCGAAGGTGAGGAGATCCGGAACCGTTTGGTCGCCTCGGATGCGGGTTCATCGATCGCATGTAGCCGACGTTGGGGAAGGGAGTAGTCATACCGCGTGGATTATCGGTACGCGATAATTTTTTCGCCTCGGTCGTAGCCTGCTGACTTGGCTTACATTGCAGCAAAATTTATGGTTCTCTATAGCAGGGCCCTTGCACCATCGACGTTCTTATTTCTAAATCCTTGGGCACAAGAAGAAGAAGAAAAGGCGACGGCGTGTTTCGAAGCTCGTTTCACCAAAGCGACGATTTCTTCGACATTGACAACTTGGGCCCAAACATCGGCTCTTACAAGCGCCACCTGCTCCTCGCCATCCTCGCGGTGCCGTTTCTCAGACTTGCTGGTATCGTATTTTCGTGCTCGTCTTCTTTCGTTTGTCCGACTGCTAACCCGTATTTTTACATATTTTTTATAATTTATAGGCCACAGTGCTCCTGAGCACAAACGTGGGGTTCGGGCTAAATTTGCACAACCACAGCAACAAACGTGACGGACGGACGGAGAGGGTATCGCACACGTTCGACTACGTTATCATTCTTGACCAGTCTGGCGTTGCGCGTAATGCTTCCAGTTTCCGACGAGAAGCCCCGTACCAATCTTCTACTCCGCTCTCCGAAATGACCGATAATGGTGGCAACGTTGGTAAACGACGCCGACACGGATGGATAAAATGCAGCTGCTGTGCATGCTGAGATGCATGGCCGGCCGCGGCCCAAGTTGTCCGGCAATCTGATCTCAGATCTCAAGATCTCCTGTTCGATATGTGCTACATGTTGACACTGTTGATCTCGATTTTCGAATCTCGATTATCGATCAGGCTACCCGAATCTCCCACGCCCTCTTCCCACGCGTGCGCTCACACCCTCCCTCGTCACTCGCCCTTTTTCGCCGTCGTCTTCTTTGACCCTTTCCCTACAAAGTGGCCTTTTGCGCTCAGCTCGTGCCCGCCATGGTCACCTCTCCCAACCCACAGACAAACCATCCCTGCACAGTCAGTCACCCTCATCGCAGGGCTCGACTACCCCGCAAAGTGGCCAAATCTAATCGACGTCCTCCCCACCCCCCTTTTCCAGCCGCTCCCTCTCCCCCGCCGAATACAACGTCAACCCCAGTGCCCTCGAAACAACACACTCCATATTCGAACAGACGGATTCGTACACCAAGATCAACATCTTCCTCAATTGCTTCATCCCACCCTCTCACGACCTCTCTCGACAGTCTTCCACCCACTCCACCTAACCTAAATGTCGTTGTACAGGCGCAGGTTTCATCAGCAAAACACCAAATTTCACACAGAGCCTACAGAGGTACAGACCTTGTACAGACCTTGTACAGATAGTACAGATGGTACAGGTGGTACAGACAGTACAGATGTCATTCAACTTCAATTCTGAGTCTGAGTCATCACTGGCATCACTGGCAGGCTGTGATCACAATGACTCAGACCTGAGGGGCATGCCAGTACTGAGTGGTCGGCCTGAGTGGCAAGCTCTACAAGTGAACTGCATGGGAGTGTCCTGATACCAACCTGTACCCGTACTACCCATACCCATCAAAAACCCATACCCACACCATGGGTACATACCCGTGCATGGGTACCGTGGGTCAAGTACCCATGATGGGTAAACCCGAGGGTCCGAACCTCATGGGTATCTATTTTCAAGTAAGGGACAAAGACAATTTTGTACGGACAAAAAATAACTACTACTAGTTTACTTCAATACCATCCTGGCCTCCTCTAATACAGCATCTTCATCTCCAACAATCTAACATTGCGTCATCGTCGTGGCGTCGGTGTGTCGTCGTCGAGTCATCGTCGTGTCTTGTCGTCGACTCGTTCGTCGTCGAAGTTGTCGCCGTCGCTGCTGTTGCCGCGATGCGTCATCAACGATGTCGCATTGTCGCGTGACTCGCGTCGTTGGCGTGCTGTCGTCGTTGCGTTGACGTCGTGTCATTGGCATCGCGCTAGTCGCTGCATCGGCGTCATCGTCGTCCTGTCTTGTCGCCGAGTTGACGCTGACTCATTGTCGTCGTCGTTGTCGCCTTCGCTGCTGTTGCCGTGACGCGTCATCGACGACGTCGTGTCGTCGACGGTGGATCATTGTTGGTGCGGCGTTGTCGTGTCGCCCCGCAGTGACGAGTCGTCAGTGTCGTTTTCGCCGTCGCTGCTGTTGCCGTGACGCGTCATCGACGGTAGCATCGTTGTTTATGTTGCCATATTTGGGTCACGGTCGTCGGCGTTGTCGTGTCGCGTCGTCGTCGTTGTCGCCGTCGCTGCTGTTGCCGTGACGCTCATCGACGACGTCGTGTGTTGTGGCATCGGTGTGTCGTTGTCGTCGTTGCTGTTGTTGCTGTGGACGGTAGCATTGTTGTGCCGGCGTTGTCGCCGTCGCTGCTGTTGCCGTGACGCGTCATCGACGACGTCGTGTTGTTGCGTCGTCGTCGCATCGTCGTCGTCCGAGTGGTCGTGCTGTCAGCGTCACTTGGGCGACGTTGTCATGTCGCCTCGCCGTGGACCGATGTTGCCGTTACTGTGACACGTCGTCGACGACGTTGTCGCTGTAACGTTTCGTTGTCGATGTTCGTCACGGTGCGGGTGACGTGTCGATGTTGCCGTCGTTGCGTCACTTGGGTCGACGTTGTCGTGTCGCCTCGCCGTCCGAATCGTCGACGTCGTCGACCGATGTTGTCGCTGCTGTTGCTGTGACACGTCGTCGCCGTGACGTGTCGTTGTCGATGTCGATGTTCGCCAGTTTTTGCCTTGTTCATCACGTTCAACCTTTTGTACTCGTCCTGCTCGAGCTCCAGTTTCCGCTGCTCGAGGGTACGAAAGTGGCTCGCATGGACATGCGGGTGTGGGCGACGGA
>JBBPOJ010001542.1:0-12984 GCA_038091395.1 Leccinum rimulosum | reverse complement strand
CTCGTGAGCATGCTGCTCTCGAGCCTCGCTACCTTGGCGGTCTTGCGATCATTGTCCGCTCCTTTGCTCGTATCCACGAGACCAACTTGAAGAAGCAGGGCATGCTCGCGCTGACGTTTGCCAACCCTGAAGACTATGACAAGGTTCAACCCGATGACAAGGTCGACATTCTCGGACTTGAGTCATTTGCTCCGGGCAAGAACTTGACGCTTGTTGCCAAGCACCTTGACGGTTCCAAGGACGTGAGTACTCGCGACGTTATGAGGCGAAACCGATCTTTATGCTTGCGTAGGAAATCCCTCTTGCACACTCGTTCAACGAGGGCCAGATCGAGTGGTTCAAGGCTGGTTCTGCTCTCAACTTGGTTCGTCGAGGTTTCTTGATGGCATTTGAATGCTGACGTTTTATGTGATCCAGATGGCTGCCAAGGCAAAACAATAGACGGGTAGACTCGCTCTCTCTAAGGGGCACTGGTTGAGCACCTCCGCATCACTTTCTTTTTTGTCCAAAGATTTCAGATCGTTTCTTTACCATTATCTCTCGTGCACGAGATTTGTCTATACAGTCGTGTAATATCACTCTGGACCATGGGTGTTTTCTCTACCTTTAAAAATACATGCAATGGTTAGGACAATAGTGTTAAGTTATGATTCTCGTGCATAGTATGATAAGGAGCGAGGGAAATCTAGATCTACTCAGGCTGTGGCGTCATTGGGGGCGTTGGCCTAGACAACGGGGATCGGGATCGGGGGCGTCAGTCGCAAGTACTTGGCGATAGATAAGGATGGTGGCGTGGACGTACGTCGTGACGGTGACAAGCACGCCCGCCAGTCCTGGTCCTGGTCCTGTGCCTGTGCCTACAGCTGCACCTTCCCCCAGCTCTCCCGTTCTTGATATCGCTCTCACTTCGCCTATCACTCCCGCTCCTCCCCGCTCCTCATCCACCGTAGTCATCGCCGACGACGGATCCGAAGGCCTCGCAAACCGAAGCGACAGCGTAGCAGGCGTCCCCGATCCATTGTGATTGTGATTGTCAAAGCCAAGGACACGTCGTCGACCCGGGCTCAAGCTCGACAACCCCCTCCGGTTTCGGTTTCGGACGACGACGAGATCGTGAACGTCGCGTGCACATGCGCGGTAGTCGCAGTCGCCGCAGTGGTCGTCGAAATCGTAGCAGCGGTCGTCGAAGCCGTAGTGGTGGTGATCGTCGTATGCGCGCGAGGCTGCTTTTCGGATGTTGAGTCTGTTTTGTCGTCGGGGGTCGGGATGCAAACACAGGGTCTAGAGATCAGAAAAAGAAGAACGCAAGAGAGAGAGGGATCGGCAGACGTACGATGCTAAAAGTGAGTTGGCGTAGACTGCCGTGAGGGTGCGGGAATGAATCAAACGAAACGACGAGGAGTGCACATGCGACGTACGGTGTGCTTGGATAAGAATGGCGCTCAGATGTGAGAGGTTTTGCGGTTGGGCGAGCGTCTAGAGTGTGTGGGCAAAAAAGACAAGGGGTGGAGGGAAGAGACGTACCAGTATCAGCGCGATCACGTCTACGAGGCTATGTCGTTGCGTCAGTACCAATCCAGAAAAGAAAGCGAGCACGCACGTTACAATTGCACCCGTCGCCACCGCAAATACCAACAGCCGATTTAATACCGCATCGATCCGACGCGGTCCCGAGGGACGGGGCATCGCTGGGAGCGTTGGGAGCGCTGGGAGCGCATGCGACCACGACAGGTACTTGGCGAGGTGGTACGCCATCGCGCACGCCGAGTAGGTGTCGCCGACGATGAACAGCAAATTCCCCACAATCACGATTTTGCGAGAGCTGGTTATGAAGTGGAACCAGGTTGGTTGGAGGACGCTGCGAGGTGATGGGGGGCTGAGAGATCAAGTGAAGCAAGTGTAGGTCGTATCGAACCTGAGGACGCTGGCGTAGATGCTGATGGCTGGAGAAGAAGTGAGCATGGTTTGTGACAAATCACTGCCACACTCGCCTGCTCGTGACGTAGACAGTGCAAGCTGTTCGAGGATTGGTTCGCGGGATCCAAACGGCGAGACGGCGTGCTCACCATAGGGACAATGATCCACTTATTCTTCGTGACTACGCAAACATATGAGATCGCCTCGTAATAGACAGACATGTTGCCACTGACACAGCCATATCCGCCATGTAAAGTACCTGCAACGAGCTATATGTCATCCCTCCGAGTTCAGAATGACTCGTACGCACTGGTAGACGTAGAAGTCGATGATAAGCTTGAGGTAGATCAGTTTCCACCGACAGACAAACGAAGGAATGCTCACCCCGATGATGTACATCCACTTCCAGAAAACAAAATTGTCACACGTTATCTCTCTCGATGAGAAGGGAGATCGGAAGGAACTCACCGCAGTCGACCTGTGTGAGGTGTAAAGAAGAGACCGAAACGTAGAGGATCGGACGCACCACGACCCCGATTGCAACACGTGCACGTTACCGTAGTGAGCGATGAGATAGTCATCCATGACCCACATTGCCAGTGCCACGTGAACGGTCTCCAGAACGCTGAGTGACGAATGTGAATAGCTCGTCGTGTGAGGAGCAGGAATCGATCAGACTTACACTAGAAATGTGACCTGGTAGTCGTTAGCTTTCCGATGGGCGGGTAGAGGGCGGAAACGGAAACGACGAGAACGAGAACCGAATAAGACGCACCATCGTCTTGAGTCTCCATCCGTCGTTCTCGTACGTCCGAAAGTAAAAAAAGGCTTGCATGCATCCGATCCCGTACAGACTGTGACGCGGGATGAGTGAGTAAAAATGAGTGGGGGACGGAGAACGTGCACTAGAGAGAGGAAGGTGCCGATGAGGGGGCCTCTCATCAGGGTATTCGCGAGGCTGGCGGCGCTGTCCAAGTCAATACTAGCCATGTGCCGACGGAAGGCGGGGCCGAATGTGGGGATATGATGGCGGAGCGCTGGTGACGAAGGGAACGGTCGAGAGCGTGCCGTTATACGCTAATACTTGCAGGGAGTACACGTGGGGAGTGCAAAAGGGCTTGCACATGGCACTTGCGAGCGACCTGGGGGTCATAGCCTGATAAGGAGCCGGTATATCTCCACCACCAGACAGTGGCGGTCTTGGCTGTGTCCATCAGTTGTACTGCCAATTGTCAGAATGCAGAAGGTGACTCGCTAGCTAAAGAGAGCACTACCGTAGAGTTAACACCATCAATCATTAATCGGAGGTGTTGCTTACTCATCAATGTGGCTGTGCTATTGAAGGGTGGAAGATTGAAAGTTCCAAGTCGACAAAGAAACGAAAAGAACGAATTTGTTGGGTCGGAAGATGTGAGACATTCCTTTTTTGGCATCCTCCACTCCAACACCTCCTCCTCGTTAAAATGCAGGTCGACGACGACGTTCAGATGCTCCACGTAAACAATTCCTCTTCTTCCACCGCCCCCGCTCCCGCCCCCGTCCCCGCCCCCAATCCCGCCTCCCGCACCGCCCCCCGCTCGAGTCGCATCAGCGCTATCGACCTTTCCAGCCGCGATAACTCCCCCCGCCCCACAAGCGCACTCGTCAGCGACGATGTCAAACCACCCCCTTCTAAGAGAATGAGACATTCGGCTCCCGGAATAGACTCGAAGCCCGCCTCAACCGCGCCTGCGGGAACAGGTCCGAAGCCAAAGTCCTCAAAGTCGCGACCGGCGCGCTCACCCTCTCCGACCCCTCCCCCTCCCCCCCCACCTCCGCCTCCGCTCACCACCATCCGTCTCGACATCAAGCTCGGCGGCTTTGACAAATACGAGGTCGACATCGCCACCCTCGCTAAAGCCTCGGGTCAGCGTGTCTCAACACCCCCGCCCCCTAAACAGGACGACATCAGCGAGAGCGACGGCGAAGACACCCACGATGACCAAGCAAAGTCCAAAAAGAAGAAGGTGCTGCGCGATCTCTTTCCTTTTCACAGGACGCTCATCGTTGCATAGAAGAAGCCTACCACTTCGGAGTACTACGACGTCACCGACCCATTCATCGACGACTCGGAGCTTAACGTCGACAATAGGACCCACTTTGCACAGACAAAACAACAGGGATTCTACGTCTCGAGCGGAGAGGTTGCTCTTATGAAGGACATGTCAGGCCCCTCTTCCTTTTGACGTCATGATACACCACTCACAACCCCTATATAGGAGCACCCCCAAGAAATCAAAGTCCAAGAAGCTTCCAGCTACCGCAGAGCCCGGGACCAGCAAGCAGGAGGACGGCTCCAAGGAAAATCCCATCAATCTCCTTGCCGATGACAAGCTTGGGAAGAAGCGCAAGAACTACACCGTTATCGAGGAGAATGGCAAGAAGAGAAAGGTCGTCGACTTGGTACTCTCTCTCTCCACTCTCCCTCTCCCGCTCTCATCTCTTTTTTCTTCAGCGCGAATTCCACCCCGAACTGCAAGCCGCTTTCGAAGAGCTCAAGGCCATCATCTCAAAGGGTGAGTAGCCTGCGTGCCCTACTGATTATGCTCATCCATCCTTCAGAATCATGGGACGTCAAGGGAAAGTTTCCACCCTCAGTCAAGCCCATCCTCGCAGAGGTCGCACTCAAGGCTGTCAAACTCGGAGAGTACGACGAGGACTTTTTCAGCCTCATGCCCGTTCTATTCCCATACAATCGGTTCACGATGACTGTTCGTTCACCCATTATTCCACCTCCACGTAGAAAGCCTGACATCGCCCACTAGAAACTCATAAAGCGCACCATCTTCCACGACCATCTCAAGGCACTGACGGACAGGCAAGAAGAGTTGCTCGAACGACTCTCGACGCTAACGAAAGAGGGGTTTTCGAAAGCCAAGGAAGAGTGGGAAAAGACCGTCGTCGCCTGGGGTATGTCGTACCAAAGCATTAGAGGGTAACTCGTGATCCAACCATCTTTATAGAGAAACGTCAAGAAAAAGCAAAGGCCGAAGCAGAACCGGATCCAGGCAGCGCATCGACCCCGACTGCCGCCGTAGACGGGCATGCGGAAGACGGAGGTGCTGGGAGCGGTGCGGAGGGTGAGGGCAGTTCCACTGCCAAGCAGGGTTCGGACGGGACGAAAGACGCGCATCCTCCGGCTCAAAAGTATCGGTTGACGGAGGCGATGAAGACGACCGTTTGGCAGTTGGTCATGTTGAGCAACGAGTGCTGTCGACTAGAGAACGAGAAAAAGTGCGTGCTCCGTCGGCTTGTGTGTGCTAAGTCGCTGATCCCCGCACGTTCATAGCGAATTGGAGGGTAGCAACGCACAGGTTAGCGAGCAGGGTACGCGCAAGATACTTTATCAGAAGGTGAACCATCTCGTAGTCTATATGCGCGCAAACGAACTCGAACATCGTTGGGCAACTAGATTGTCGCCGCGTTTCCGTCGGGTTGGCTCAATTCGGGGCAGATTTCTAGAGAAGGTGTGTATGTGATGTTCTGATGTTTACTCATCACGTTTAACACGATTTAGTGAGCGCGATGAAGAAGAGGCACGAAAAGGAGGCTATGGAACAAGAAGGGTGATTCTGGTTGGGACACTCTTCTTCCTCCTCTCTACCCTTGCCTGGAAACGCCATTTTACAATTTTTCGTCTAATGTTATTGATACATTTTGTTCCCCTGCCTTCCTTTCGTTCTGTTCGTTCGTTCGTTCTGCCATTTTTGCGACCCATCAAGAACTCTATGTTAACGTCTCTTTGCTTATAATCATTTATTGTCATTTTTTTTCTGTGCAACGTCTTTTTCTTCCTTGCTCCTTTTCTTCATTCGCACTTTTTGTTGCTCAGTCATTAAGAGGTGTGTAACAAACGGTTACTTTTGCTCGAGGGATCGTTTCGTGATGGACTCCATGAGGAATACTAAATTACAAGAAATCTATTTATGGGGATAGGATACGAACGACCGCGTGATGTTCATGCAAGACTGTTCAGCCTCAGCCATCGTGCGGAACTCCATGAAGACGGATTAATGGGAAACGACGCCAGGATCATCAATCCGTTGATTCCAGGCTGTGCAGTTGTCTGGAGACCACAAGGAACAGGCAATGTAACCACAAGGAATTGACGGGGAGCCGCCATCACCGTATCTGTCGACTCCAGGCTGCGCAGTGTCTATAGGCCGCAAGTCCAAGTCCGCCGAGGACCGAGGGGAAAACCAACAAGTTACTTGCCATCCATGATCGGGATCAATGATTGGCAACTGATTACTGTAAAAGTTCTGAAACAAACGATGGGCGCAAAAAAGGTATACACTGAGCCCATCCGGCAATACTGGAGCCTTGCTTTCGGAACGTGTGCTAGCCTGAGTGCTCTGAACGACCCGGTGGTTGTGCGTGTGGGTTGACGAACGCTAGTAGCCTCCTTCGGTTACTCGGAGACGAACAGCGGAAATTTTTCCTTGGCTTTCTGCTTTCATTCAAGCGCGCTGGCCAGCGAGATTCAGAGTCGGATGGTGGATCCTGATGTACACAACCAGGTAGAGTGGGGGAACAGCGAGAGGAGTTGCGAAACAGAGGGAAGAGCAGAGGGGAGCGGGCCAGGGTCGGACCGCCACTGGCACGTTCGAGTGATCAAGTTGGTGCAACCTAACCTATACTCTGGTCAGTCTCGGTATCGATGCCGGTGAGGGTGGCAGCGAATTAGGGCATTCAGGACGTCGTGTGTTCCCTGTCTCTGTTTAGCCAGGTCACCCACATACAGCACCTAACAGACGTGCCAGTAGTCGCCGCGTACGAGTGACCAAGTAGGTGCAACCTATCCTATGGTCCGTTTCAGTTTTTGGTATCGTTGCCGTCTTGTGTTCCCTGTCTCTGTTTAGGTCTTTCGGTCAGGTCACCACCATACATTTGTTCCCAAATGCAGCACTAGACGAGCCGTCGACAACGTGGACTTTGAGAGGTGCCAGTAGTCGCCGTCCTGGTCCCGTAAGTACTACTTCGGCCGATGCGATGCCATGTGATTTCTTTACACCACTACCAGCGTTGTTACCCCCCAAGCGATAGAACTCACCGACCGGCAGCATGCGGTCGTTATGACGGTGGTGAGCTAAGGGTTTACCTGCTCATTGCTGAGTAACGAACAACTCGAGGTAAGCCCGAGGCGGATCCAGACCTCTGCAAAGTGAGAGCCAGAGAATGGGGATAAGGTTGTTACGAAAGAGGAGGGCAGGGCAGGGTGGACCACAAGGGTCCAAGTCAGAAGAGACTCGTCGGGTCTTGCGCGCCTCATACGGAGCTGATTGGGGGGGGTTGGAACGGACATACGTCGTAAGTGCTTACGATAATACCACGGAACCTGGCCTCGTCTCGCGATCTGCCGTTGTCATAAAGCAAGGGTTGAACAAGCCCGGCCTCGGTGTGTGGGAGTGGGTGAGGGCATGACGAGAACACCTGACAGACCACGTTCCTCCGGCGTTGGTAGATCGTGGGTCGGCCAAACCCTTGGCAAGACGTGGAGACGTACGCGTTCCGGGGACGGGTGGGAGTATGTTAGTTAAAAAGTTGTTCGGCGTCGTTCAGGATCGCATGGGGGCTCGAAGGATGTGACGGCGTCGGACGCAAGGTGGACTCCTCGGATGAGCGTAGCGCTGCCAGCTGGAAGTTTGTCGAGAAGTTCACTGGGGTCTCCGATGGTTTGAAGTTACGACCAATGAGCTCGACTTACCAGCCCGTCGTTATTTTGCAAGGGGAGCGGAGGGAATCTGCATGCGATGGCGAGACAGAGTTGAACGTAACGGTCATGCTGAGACCACCGTCGCCTGGCCGCCAGTGTCGTCAACACGGATGATAACACACTGCCCAGTGACCACGTTCGTCTCTAATGTGATGGGAAAGCATCACGGTTCTCTGACCTAAAGTATCGTAAACGTCTGGCGTAACAACAATGATGGGGACAAAGTTGGTACGTCCCTGGTGCGCGTTGCTCTCAGTGAAATGACTTCTTTACCAAAGACCAACTCCTCGGAGAGATGCGAAGCTGTCGATGAAGCCGTGACCGGAAGCAATCGCCGCAGTCGTGATGCCTTTGCAAGGGCTTGCGGTAGTATGTTGGACGTGGAAACGGATGCGAATTGTACCTGGGCAACTTTCAATGTCAGCCTACCAGCACTAGCCACTGCGAGAGTGAAAATAACACTTGCGCGCTCTCCAAACTTTGGGCTCGGTCTACAAGCACCGGTGACGGTGAGAAACGGAGGGCATGAACACGACATCCACTTTTGGGTTGCCAAATACTCAATTTCACATATGTCCTCGACGATCTCCTTGCCAAATACGGACGACTGGCCAGGCTGTCGGGTTCACTGCAGGAGCCACACACATGACGCAGATTCAAATCCAACGACTCGTGTCTTAGAAACAAGACGAGGATACCAACAGGGATCTCGCACTGTCGCACACCGACGTCCCCAAAGCTGACATCCAAATGCCGAGATGAGTCTGATATTTTGTAGTGAGCCTAGAACCTGCCTGTCAAAAATGCCATAATGTAACCAAATCTTCTCTCGCTAACGGTCACGATATGAAGGAAGGACACCAGGCTGAAGCAGGGTCAATTTGAACTACCTTAGACAGCATTCACTGCAAATTTTATGGAGTGCTCGAACAACCCAAGAAATGTCCACACCACGTTTAATTATAATGGAGTGAAGAAGCGATTACAGGCCGTGTAACAAATATTAAGCTCGTGTAAACAACTCCACACTACTCGACTGTCCACAAGGGTATCGTACTTAGAGGATGGTGATGGGAGAGCACTCGATGTTGACGAGAGCGAACTAAGGGAATGTCGTTGAGCTGAAGGCATCTCGAGGAATGTAAAATACACAATACTCACGGACTCGTTGTTCTCGCAGCAGATGGGCTGTTGAGAACAGTCAGCGCCAGTACCAGCGATACCGGTGCATTGCAGGCCAATGACAGCGTCGACGCTGGCGACGAGGCTGCCGATCAGACCAAGACCCAACGACTTGATCTCCTTCTGGATCTCCGGGCTATTGTACTACGAAAACATCGAGGTTGAGCTCAAAAAATCATCATAGCACAGGTAACTTACAGCACCAGCACTGTTGCAGCAGTTGGGCGAACCGGTGTTGCACTGGTACTCGACGGCAGCGACGAGGGCAGCAAGGGGAAGGAGAGCAAAGATGCGGGCGAACATGGTGATGAACGAGAGAAGTTTTGAGTGTTGGTAAAAGAGAGAGTGGGTGAGAGGTGGAAGCTGATTAGACTGCTGGATCAAGGCGTTCTCGCCATCCTTTTATACCTGGAGAGGTCAGGGAAGTCCATGTGCATTACGTTCTGAACAGTCACTTTGAAAATTTGTTTCCCGCTACCCTGTGGATCGAATAAAATTTAGCCGCGGCTGCAAGCTCAATGGGTCAACGCCGGCTGCGGAGCCTTCCGACTTCCCGGCGAGAGAAATCACGCTGGTTCAACATGCTGAATCACTCACGGGCAGGATAAGTATCTGGTCAAGTAAAGACTGTGATGCGGCATAGTATAGTACACTGCAGATCTTTGCCAGTTCAACATCGATCCCGAGCGTGCGAAACTAACTTGCCGATGTCACCGGTTTAGGTTCTGTCAAGAAAGTTGGACACGGCGTCGGCGAGTCTGCGGGCGAGTCGCGGCGACTCCAGAAATCAATCGATCGATCTGTCAGTTAAAATTACATAATGTTACATAACGCCGTCAGCCGGCCCATCAATGGATCCTGGGATTCCTGGCTTGGTCACTATCCGACCGAGTCGTCGCCTATGAGTTGACCGTCATGACTGCAATTGCCAGTTAGTTCTACCGCTCCCTCTGAGGGAAGCAACATCATACTAGTGAGGCAATGAGACCGAAAGGGTGACCGTAGACACGGATTTGACACCACTTTGAAGTTTGTCTAAAAAAACGGTGATATGACGGAGAAAATTTGCCGCATCAAATTGACGATGGGCCATGTGCGCAAACAATGCGCCGACTTTCGGAACTTCGCGTTCGTGCCGCCCATAATGATTCATGGCTTTCGGCGGGATGGCTCTTTGATATCAGTTTCCCATTGCCCGCAGGCTCCCATACGACATACAGTCACAACGGAAACAGGGGAAGATGAATTTTAGACCCTTTGTATCCGAATGCGAATGAGAGTCCGAAAACCGTGTTCGATCGAGTACCGTTGAGGACTTTGAAACATGAGGCACTAGAATATGATGGTGCATGATGTTTCTGTTACCATCCGGCGATACATACTACATTGTCTGGAACCTCCTTTTAGAACGGGCGCGCTCTTGCGAGACACTCCGTACCGAGCGCACCTGCAGGATGCGTGTAAGTCCTCGGCGGTCGACTGCTTGGAATACTAGCGAGGATTGTGATCGTGGCAATGATTTGTTGGGTGATTTCCGCAGTGCGAGCAAAAGCTCCGAGGAGGGGTTCAATCAGGCGAACAAGGTTCCTCAACTGGCCTACTTTGCACCGACTCGGACCAAACACCACTAGAATAACCACAGTGATCGTAAGGGAAGTGAGATCAATTTAATAAATACATGTTGAAGCCCGCTTTGTTCTAGTTTTGGTGTCAGTCGGTGTGGATGACACCTGGATTGTTTCGCTGTCTGTTTGTCTCTTGCCCGCCCAGTCGGATCGCGAGTCGATAGTGTGGAGGTATGCCAGTAACCGCCATCCTCGTCCCGTACCAAGGATCCTATCGGCCGACGCGATGCGACTTACCCGTGTGATCTCATTACACCAAGACTGTCGGCGTCGGACCGGAGGGGATTCATGGACTTGAAATGGGCACAATGAACCCGATGGCGTATGATTAGTCGTGAAGAGACGTGGTGGGTCTCCACGTTCACTCTCAGCGGCGGAGACGGGTAGAGATCCTGAGAGAGAGAAGATAATGTTGTTGGATGCGACCAAAGGGGGCAAGGGCCAGAGGAGCTAAATGATCAAGTCGCAAGGTACACCGGGTCTCAGTGTGCGCCGCATATGAACGTGGCCTCATCTCACGAGCCGCGCATGAACTTGAACATAGGCCGGGTAGGTTGGGCGTCTGTGAGGGAGTGGGCGAAGGCATGACGATTCTGAACCACGCTTCTTTGGCGTTCGTAGATCGTGGATAGGCTGTGGAGACGAGCGGATGGTGCGTACTAGTTAATTTCCCAGCGCTCAACGTTCAGGATATCCTGTGGAAGGGCGCGACGATAGATGTGAGTGGCGGTGGGAATCTGCGCGAGCAATGAGCATTCACGCGATGACGGGACCCTCACAGAGACGGCCTTTTTGAACGGTAGTGATGGCGACTGTTGATTTTGTTGGTATGATTCTTCCTAAACCAGTCGTTCCCTGAGCTTCCTATGCATGCATGCATACAAGCTGAGGGAATCGTCGTAGTATACCAAGGTAAACTTGGCAACTGGCGGTCACGGTAGTGAGCACGAGGGAATTACGTACACATCTGATCCATTTTTAGGCTTACCAATGATCTCGATTCGACGATCTCCCGGGCCAATACAGTACCCACTCGCTGCCACTAATCTGAACCCGGCCAAGCTGTCGGGTTCTTTGTCCTGGCATGAAGAAGTGTCGCGGGAATTTAAAGCCTCTTAAGTACCTCGTCGAACGGCTCACGTCATCGCTAGGACATAGCTCAGTGGCAATTTGGGTTGCCTGTTTCCTCTCCAAACCATGAGAAATTATCGAGCCTCTCCTTTTCTATCCCCGTATGGATATTCGGACTCAGGTCTCCTCTGAAGTTGAACGGATGCGGTTCGACAGTACGACGATATGATCGAAGCGGCAACATTTCACGCAAAGAGACACCACGTCAGGGACAGAACTCAGGCATGTCCCTATGAGAACGGATTATGATCAAGTAAAGGAACCCCTACAACCCGTTTTTATGAAAAGAAGCTGAGCAAACTAAATTAACCTGTGCGCTACTTACAGTATGCATACTTAGTGGCCGATGTTGATGGGAGAGCGCCCAATGTTGACAGCACCGCCCTAACAGCACCATTCAGCTGTCGCCTTGCCAAGATCTGTACTTACATAGTAGTTGTTTTCGCAGTGAACTAGATGCTGAGCACAGTTGGCAGAACTTGGCACCACTAGTGCCCACGATTGGGCCACAGTGCGAAAGCAATTCCGAACAGGTCACCGTGACCCATCTCCTGAATCTGCTGTTGGATCCCGGGGTCGGTGGACTACGACAGCAATAGTAAGTCAACATCACCACCGTGCAAGCGACACTTGACAGAAGCAATCGTAGCAGACTGGGTAAATTTTACTATATATCTGATATGTTGCCCCAAGTCCGTTGGCCGGTTCTTGCTGATCTGCGCCGAGAGAGAAAATGCCTCAACAGCTGAAAATGAAATGAACGGCGCCTCGGGCGTTGTCCATCACGCTCAATGGTTCGTGGTGTCACTGCATCTAGATCATCGTGTAACAAGCGATGCTGGGTTGAACATCCATGGGGTCTGGACGGATCAGGTGGTCTGGTGGTAGTATAAGTGGAAAAGCACTCTAGCCTGAGATAAACATTTAAGGACGAACCTCGGTACGCCTACGACACTTGAAGATATTTGGAATGAATTGTTATTCTCCTTTCTTCCGCCCGCATGATAGAGTCTAACCTCACTCGTCGTCGTGGTTTTCCACCCGCCGCAGTAGTTTCAGAACAGTGCCATGCAAGTGGAAGAAAAGTTCGTATATACGAGGAGAGCGATATTTCTCGTTAGCATTCGGACGCATTCCTAAAGCTGCGAAATGCTCGAAAACCCTAGTATTGATCCGTAGTCAGGAATTTGGTCAAGTTTCAAGTTGGAACAGGAACAGCCCCAGAGTCACATACTTCAGTCACTCACCATCGCACTTCTGGTTCATCCGACGTGTACAAAACATCCTGAAAGTGGTACCACCCGACGACCGGCCGGTCTAACGCATATATGGCTCCGGCCGGTCCACTGAGGGTAGTACCCAGAATTGCCACCA
>JBBPOJ010001541.1:0-12987 GCA_038091395.1 Leccinum rimulosum | reverse complement strand
CCATGGGCCAGTTGGCAACATGCCGAGCTCCAGTTGCATTGACCGACCGGTAGTTTGCCGAGATTTTCAGTCCATCGGCCAATGTTGGCTGGCCGGTCAGTTGCGGCATTTTGGCACATTGGCTAGCCGGTCATTTGCCGAAAATTCTACTGAATGGGGTCAGCATCGGCACACCAAACACTAAAGCAAAGACAAGAAGGGGGGCAAGTATATGTCAGTGGGAATCCAACAAGAACAAGACTGGCTTGCCATTCGGTTGGTATCAATTGCATTATATACTACAAACAAGTATGCACAGACCAAGCCTTAAGGGCCAGTCAACTTACTATATAAGGATATGCTACAGTGAACGTATAGACCATGTGTTTAGGACATGTGGTGATCTTACAATTAAAAGGTATTGAAGGTGGAAATGCAGGATAGTATAAGAGTAAATGTATTGTGCATTTCTGCCCTGGGTGGAAATGCGGGATAGTACAATATAAATAAGAGCATTTGCAACAGTTCCATGATGTCCTGAGAGGTCTGAGCTGAGTTGACAACAGCAGGGGCAGGCCCGGTGACTGATGGAGATGGAGTAGAGGTCAATGATGAGGGAGTAGACGCATTCTGAGCGGTGTTGGTCTTCTTTCCAGTGTTCCTCTTGTGCTTGGTGGTCTTATAGGCATCCCTGGCATGCTGCAAAGTGAAACACTTGCATTGGCAGTGACCAGTCTTCTCACACAAGGTGCAAGGCAAAGTCGAGTGGCAAGAGCAAGAACCAGGTGTTGCAAAGAGCACAGAGTCGCCAGCAGCAGCGTCAGGATGAGGTCGACGATTGATATCCTTGGTCTAGAAGGCAGCTTTGACTTTGTCCTTGTCCAGATCAGTCAGAAGCACAAGGGATGAGGTGAAGTGGGAGTAGTCTAGTCCAAGGGCTCAAATCCTTGACATACAAGCCAATTCAGCATCCAAGGTTTTGATATCGAAGGTAGGGGGTCAAAGCTCCTGAATCTTGGCCATAGCCTGCTCAACTCGAGCAATAAGCACTGTAATGTAAGTGTCTCATCAGGACACTTCCTGAAATCTTGTCCCAGCCTTCTGCTGCACATACAGTGCCCTCAAAGTGTCCCAAGCGGCATATGGATCATCCTGATGCTTCTTGATATGGATCCTCTGGTCAGGCATGATGTTAAGCATGATCTCCCCAGCAGCCTTGTCCTGTTTGATGTCCCAAGCATCCTGATCAGCACCAGAAGAAGAGGCGTGCATATCCTTGCCATCCACAAGCCTCCAGAGGCCTTTGGAACGAAGTAGGGCCTGTTGGTGCCAATAAGGGGGGAAATGCAGTGGGAATGATGGTTAGAGGCCATGATATGAGGAGGTGATGGGGTGAAAAGAAAAGTCATTTAGGAGGTAGAGGCTATGGGGCTCAATAAGCGGTTGAGTGTTAGGAGGTAGGGGATTTGTGGTGCAAAGAGGGGTCGAGTTTTTAGAAGGTAGGGGATTCTGTGGCACAAAGAGAGGCTCCAGAATAGGAGGTAGTGGCAATGAGGGGCAGAAAAATGGAGCTAAGAGACTCGAACTCATGGGTAGGAAGTCAGGCCCAATGGTATAGTGGTATGAGCGCACAATGAGCACACTATGTATTCCAAAAGCTTTTCAATGACAACTATAACTGATCTGAGCATCAGATCAGCCTGAAAATTGGTCAATGGGAGTTTCTGAGGATGAGGAATTGAATGGTGAGGTCGATGGAATGTTGATATGAGGCGATCTTGACCGATAAAGCTTTAGAGTGCAGGGCTCATAACCTGATAAGGGCTGAAAGTTGATGGAAGTGGGATAACCACTAAATAGGGACTTTGGGATCATTCTGGAGTCCACTGTGAGTAACCAAGAATGATATTGAGCGAATAACAATGAGCTACTGACCTGGAGTCCACTGTGAGTAACCAAGGGAAACAGAACAGAGGACTCTGAGGCTTATGTCTAGTGGCTGTAAATACTGGCAAACAACTGGCAGCCACAATCAGCCACAACTGTGGGAAAAGTAATCACAACACGAAGAAAAGAAGTGTAGAAGTGTGTCAAACACAAGGGTCTAGAGACGAAAAAAATGTCAATTGGGTTATTGATCATGGGGAATCCAATGGTGATGGTTAGAAGTAGCGCAAAGAGCTAGAAAGTCTACAATGAGCTAAAAAGATGAACAGAGGGTGAAATCACCAAAAGTAACAATATCATCATTGAATCAATTTATTGACCAACTTGAGAAATAACATGAGAATATATTACTATTGAAACTGGTCTGAGTTTGACTCAGTTTACCCAAGGTTTAGTTTACATAAGCAAACTAAACCCGATACGGAACCCAGTTTCAGTTCTACCAAGTTCAGTCATAGTTTGTGACCACAATAAACCAGATACCAGTTTCAGACCAGTTTAGACCACCTCAGAAATGCAGCAGCAATGAGCATACATAACATACAACATAGGTATATGCATATATCACATGAACACAACATATTGAACATAGACTATCCATCAAGCCGCCAAGGCCTCAACTCCCGACTCCCTACTCCCGACCCCGCAACAACTTCTCGGCACTACATATGTATCACCAAATGATAATCATGCGACACGCCCAGCACGATGATGGCTGCTGGTTCGACAAACT
This sequence comes from Leccinum rimulosum, assembly GCA_038091395.1. NCBI lineage: Eukaryota > Fungi > Basidiomycota > Agaricomycetes > Boletales > Boletaceae > Leccinum > Leccinum rimulosum. The sequence goes on along the minus strand of JBBPOJ010001541.1, from coordinate 10,328 downwards.
TTCAGGACGGCAGGTTAGACAAGTCTGACAATCCAAATTTTAGCACGAATCAATGTGTACACAAAATATAACGAGCAAATACCTCTTGGGAGTTTTGATATGTATGTGTGTGCAGCTATCCCGATACCGATGTGAAGAACTGAAGTCTGCAAAGTATAGTATGTCGTTCCAAGTGGTATTTCCAACGAGGATATTGTTGGGTTTAATGTCACAATGAATGAAATTCTTCGTATGGATAGCCTCGAGGCGTGAAAGCTATAAGTCCGAGGATCAGCATGAAAAGGATATTGGATGCAGATGACACACACCAGTTGCTGGGCAATTAGAAACACAGTGCTGTGAGAAAAGGACCATTTGCACAAGTTGAAGATGTCCTCTAAGGAAGGCCCAAGAGAACCGAGCACAAGTACATTGTGCCCAGAGTCTACTCCAAACCATACAAGTCGAGGGATCCCAGGAATACCTTGTAAGTGTGAGAGAACACAATGTTCGTGCTTGAGAGAATGGTGGTGACTCGGAGGCCCCATATTTCCGACTTTGATGACGAGTTCATGATTGCTGCCAGTGTCAACAAGTTCGGAGGCTCAAAAGACAGTCCCTGTGCACCCACATTGTATGAAGCTCGAGGTAGTATATAGAGCAGACTCCCAGAACCAAGCCGTTCCCCTAACATCAACTGAAGGCCACATACGCGGACCAGCGAGTCGGTTGATTCGATGCAAGTAGTAAAGTTTGAAAGGCAACGATTCGATGCAAGTAAAGTTTGAGAGGCAACACGATTCAGTAACCGTGGCGCAACTGGTAGGGGTTTGCAGTTGTACTGATAGCATAGATAGTAGTGATCTATGACTACATTAAAGTTTTGCAAGAGATGCCTCATCACATTCCATGGCACCAATGAGTGTGGAAATCTCATTTCTCATATCCTCGCCTTGAAGCCCTGTGTGACCGATGTCGGGATCTTTGGGGTCGTCCATGAGATCCCATTGGCTGACCAGGACATGCTCAACCTCAGAGAAATTCAACTGTTTCTTCTTGTAGTCATATTTGAGCATTTGGAGTATTTCCATAAGGATGGGGCTGATTCTGTTCCTCTTCTTCATGTCAGTTTCAGCGCTGGACGAAAAGACATGCTCGCAAGGGACCACCAACGCCTGAATAGGGAGATGGTCCATCGCGATAGCGAACAAGATTGGATATGTCTTCCAGTTCGCCTATATGTGCTCGCCACCATCAATGTTTAGTAGCGAATGAGGAAATAAGGAATGTACATCCCAGAATTTGAGGGGATCCTCTCCTTCCCTTGTCAAGGTGCCGTTAGTGTAAGTAAGATATTCATCTTCGACGGTATGGATAAGATCCTGAGAGCTCTTGCGGCCATCAGGGAATACTGGTGCTAGCAAATAGGACACAATTGTTGATATTTTCAACAAATACTAACATAATATTTATGTTTTTCTGATATGTTACATTTGCAATAATTTGTCGACACTTCCTGGTCCCCCTGTAGAATCTGAATAATATCCGATAATATATATACATGTCATACCTATTCCTGATATATTATCTACTATATTTTCGGAAATTTTTTTTGCAAAAGATAGCCTACTGAAAGCTTCCATTATTTGATCCAAAATTCAATCACAACATTACCATCAAAAATTTCAATGAAACATTATTTTATTATCTCTAATATACATGCCTGTCACACTACTAGTGTACAAAAGTGTAGGACAAAGTGTATCAAGTATACATAAGCCAAAGTGTAGCAAAAAAGCGAAAAAGTGTACACCAAAAAGCTTACCAAGTCTACCAAGATGCTATCACACAAAGTTAGTAAGGAGAAAGTGTACAAAGGTACAAAAAGCGAAAAAAGTGTAGGAATAGACTTACCAAGTCTACCAAAGTCTACCAAGATGCTATCAAACAAAGTTAGTAAGGAGAAAGTGTACAAAAAGCGAAAAAAGTGTAGGAATAGACTTACCAAGTCTACCAAAGTCTACCAAGATGCTATCAAACAAAGTTAGTAAGGAGAAAGTGTACAAAAAGCGAAAAAAAAGTGTAGGAATAGGCTTACCGAGTCTACCAAAGTCTACCAAGATGCTATCAAACAAGTTAGTAATGAAATATAAGATCCCACTTGATACACTTACTAGCATAAGTGAGTGAGACGAGTATAAAAACAGTAATAAAACATAAGTAAGTGATATGTGGTGAGTGATGTGTGGTGGGTGGTGGGTGGTGGGTGGTGGGTGGTGGGTGGTGGGTGGTGGGTGGTGGATGGTGAAAGTGGAGAAGAAAGAGAGTGTGGGAATAAAATCTTTGACCAGAGTTGCTTATATAGTGTGGGGGGTAAAAATAGTTACAAATAAATTTGTCAGCAAGTCCGCTTTTTTCAACATCAAGTGTGGGAACTTGGGCTTATATAACAGTCTCACTTCAAAACTCTCTAAGTCTTTGCCACATCTTGTGGCTACACTTGTGACACTTGTGACTACACTTTGCCCTACACTTTTTCGCTTTTTTGTACACTTCTTTAGTACACTTGGTACACTTCTGGTACACTTTTCTGGGTACACTTTTCTGAGTACACTTTTTTGTACACTTGGTACACTTGCCCTACACTTTTTCACTTTTTTTTGGTACACTTTTTGTACACTTCAAGGTGCAAAAATCCATTTCCAAAAAAGGAAAATCATTATTTTTGTTTGGTGTCATAACATACCACAGCCCTACGGGCAATCCTGGACCCCACCAGCACAGAGGCGTGTGAGAGGGAGATGTACATCTCGAATTGGTTGTGTCCAAAATTACCTTCCGTTAAATTGTGAATCAACTAGTACAGAACAATATCTGAATGCCACCACAAATATTAATGTATTTTGCATCCATCTCACGAGTATGTTTTCGTCAAGTAGTCAGCAGAATAGTCATTGCTTACGATTTGTGTTTCTAAGTAGAAATCTGTAGCCTACCATAACACCATCCAATAAAAAGGTTGCTATGCAGTGTAAGTAGAATACAAAACCACGTAGTACTACTAGTATACTACCAAACGCGCACACGAACATAGCCAAATGCGCGATCCGCAATGACTTTTGCAAAAATTAAAGGACACGATGGCTGCCAGTGAGTGGGAACAGCTGGCAAGGTGGACAGGGTGGGCAAATGTGTGCAAGCCCGAGCAAGGAGATGGACGCATACATCCTCCTCGTCATTGCGTCGTGACTTCAAGTTGTTGTTGTTGTTGTCATTGCAACTTTGCCCCGGGCCCATGTCGCTGTTCGTTGTATTGTTGTTGTCATATTCTCGTCGTCGTATTGTCGTCGTCGCAGTGCACGGTGCCACATTGCTGTTGCGTTGTTTGTCAACATGTCGACGTTGCGCGAGGGACCGGGGGTAGGGACAGTGAGGATGGTGAGGAGAAGGATGAAGTGTACTCACCATCGTCAGCCTCATATTGTCGTTGGTCGGGTCGTGGCATGCCGTCGCACTATTCGTCGTGTCGCAGTGCCGTGTCACGTCATGGGCCGACCACGTCATTGTGTTGTTGTTGTTGTGTTGTCATCGCACCGTTGCGCTGGCAAGAGAGCCTGGCCCGTACAGTCGACAACGACGACGAGATACGTGATTGAGAATAGGGAGTGACAGAGGCAGAAGAAGTTACACAAAGTTGTGGCTATGAAGCGTAACCAAAAAGAGCTGCAAAACAGCATGACTATGCATTTCCTAAAAGAGCCTCAAATGTCAGACAAGAATGTCGCATTGATAAACCTGAACCCTTAAAAGGGTCCAGGAAAAAGTTGTAGCCTCTATTTATGTGATCCTAATGGTGCAACAATCTAATCAATCTGATCTAATCTGGATGAGATATGAGGAAATGGTCCGCGAAACATCGACGAAAAAAGTGGCTGTGTCATGACAAAAGCATTGGTACACTTTTTTTGTACACTTAGTACACTCTGTCCTACACTTTGTGTTCATTACACTTTTGACTACACTTTTTTTTGGTAGTTCACTACACTTTTGACTAAACTTTTTCAGTACACTTTGGTACACTTTTTGACTAACTTTTTTTTGGTAGTTCACTACACTTTTGACTACACTTGTTCAGTACACTTTGATACACTTTTGACTACACTTTTTTGGTACACTTTGGTACACTTTTGACTACACTTTTTTGGTAGTTGACTACACTTTCCACTACACTTTTTTGGTAGTTGACTACACTTTTGACTACACTTTTTCGGTACACTTGGTACACTTTTGACTACACTGTTTTGGTAGTTGACTACACTTTTGACTACACTTTTTTGGTACACTTTGGTACACTTTTTGACTACACTTGTTTTGGTAGTTGACTACACTTTTCACTACACTTTTTTTGGTACACTTTGGTACACTTTTTGACTACACTTTTTGACTACACTTTTGACTACACTTTTTCGGTACACTGTGGTACACTTTTGACTACACTTTTTTGGTAGTTGACTACACTTTTGACTACACTTGGTACACTTTTGGCTACACTTTTTTGGTAGTTCACTACACTTCCGACTACACTTTTTTGGTACACTTTGGTTTGGTACACTTTTGACTACACCCACATGCAGATATTGATCATGTGAGGGGAACATCTAACTTGATGGTTGCGTGCATCGAAGTCAATATCGCAAGCCTGCAACAAGGTCTCTAGGTGTTCCAAGCAGGTATTGTTGTTGCTCAGGCTCAGTGGCATTGTCCAATGTAAAGTGTCCGACCTAGTTTTATATTGTGATTTAGTTGATGTATCTGTGTAATGTGTATACTGCGTACCTTGCATGTCGCTCCAATGCGATCAAGCAGTGCCAATATTGTGTAAGCTAAAAGGCTGCCACTGTGGTTCCCCTTGATCCTCGTGAACCTGATCAATGCGGATCTCAACTCCATGCGACCATGGGAGTCTTCGGCGATCCAGTGGCCAGTGACAGCCAAGAAACCTGCCTTGTTACCTGCTGACCAGGCGTCGGCTGTGAAAGAGATTCGACCGAGTGCATTCTGTGTGAAGTAGATTAATTGTGCGATCGAAGGAAAGGCTCAAGGCTCGTGCTTACCCCCAAGTCTTTGGTGAGAGCGACTAGGTAATGCCTCCATGTTTCTATAATCTTGTCATGTAGGCTGGTCCAACAAGGAATGTCGGAATCGTGTAGACTTTCTCGCAAAATCAGCAGGAGCTCGCGGAACTCTTTGTGCTCAATGATATCGATGGACTGCAAATGAGTGAGCTGGAATTCACTTGCTAAAATCAAACTTGTGTGCACCTGGTCATCCGCTACAATAAATGTAATCAAATGCTTATGAAATTCCTCCTTTGAATAGGCAGGTAAAGAACCTCGGCTATCAGAATTCAGCGTGTCCATCTATGCCATGGCCGACATTTTTGCGTGAAGGCCATTGAGCGTGCCACACTCCGTCATTGCCTGTCGCAGTTCAGTGAGGGTGTAACCGAGATTCCGCGCTCTTTTGATGCTCTCTAGCCAAATTGGCCAGTCATGCACCTCCACGAGCTCCAGGTATTCGTGTAAGTGCCAGCAATCAACGTGGCCACAAAGCGTGGAGGTCCCAGACTTTGCTGCATAGACATATGTACGTCTTGTCGAGTACTTCTCCTTCTATGCAGCCAGGTCAGTGTTGTGTATTTCCCTTACGATACAATACATTTCAGCGTGGGTCTTTAGTGGCAAGCATAGACTTACCTGCAGGATTTGCAAGTAGAGCTTTCATTGTTCCGCTCGAAAAAATATTGAATATCAGCGGTGCTTGCGGTCTTCATGGATTGGGTACGTGAAGCATCAACGAATGGATCATATACACCAATCCGGGGCTGTATGTTGTCTGTGGGATGGTCCTCGTCTTCATCAGTATCTGACCCGGGACCTTGCACAGCCAGCTCTGTGTCAATATCAAACTCTTCCCCATCTTGTTCCGAGTTATGGGCAGGACAGGAGCAGGGACCACCATGAGCAGCCTGAGCTTGTCGCGTACGACCTCCCCTTTGGGGAATGGAGGACATAGGGGTGGCAGGCTCAGATGAGGCCTGGTCACTCTGAGTCTGAGGTTGTGATTTTCGTACCATGGTGGTGGCTTGCTGGAAAATAGTGATAGTGAGAGATGATGAAATTTTTGACAGTTCACCTTTTATACCGCTACAAGTTGGAGACTTGGAGCAAAATTGTCAGGGCAATGTGGGCGCAGGCTGGGTAAGTAGCACATGTTGGTTGAACATGGACGGAAGCGGATATGAGATTCAATGAGTATGTACATACACAAATGAAGAAGAGGTGGACAATGATGATACATTACTTAAATGCGAGGCATGACTTATCACTTGTCAGCTACTAGCTAATTGTAACTGACCATCCTGCAGCTTGATGAGTCAGTGATGAGACGGTAGATTAGTACAGTATATAGAAAAGTGAACTGACCACCTCCTGACCAGGCTGGCCCCGGCCACGAGTCCCACAACACCTAGTTGTCCTCTGTCCCGGCCTCCTCACCAGCGGGCACTGACAGCGATGGTACACGGCTTTTCCAGAGTAACCGAGAAGACCTCCTGGTGGGCATCACTGGTGGAGTGCTCTTTGAATCGGTCAACATGGAGGTGCCGCCATTATTCTTCGCCTTCTTGCTGGATGAGGTAACTGCATGCAGGCCCAGAGACGCATGCCTTCACTTGTTAGAAGTGTGCCACTCCCTGTAGCACTGGTATGCAGCAGCAGACATGGCCGTTCTGTAGGATATGAGAATGGTGTCCCAGGGAATGACGAGACTTGCGTTAGATTGTTGTACTGCCGCCAAAGTGCTCTCTGTTGCATTGCTTGCCTCCATCTTGGCAAGGAGCGAGTTTTTGACACCTTCTGACACATCTAGGAGTAACATGTTAACATCGTGCATGTCGACATTGGGATAAAGTGTCTATGAGAACAAGAATGAATGAGTTAACTGACAGATGACAGAATAAACACGCACCCCATCCGCCGAATAGTCTTCCTGGCCGGGGTTACCGATAACGAGTGAGCCAGATGGAGAGTGGAGGTACAGTTCAAATGTGATTTGGTGGATGGAAATCCAAGCAAATTCCTCTTTGACGTTGGTCAAAGAATCTCCTATTCCTGACACAAAGTCCTCTTGCGAGAGGAGAGGCTGGGATCACAATGTTTGTACAGAGAGGTCCTTGTTTCCTGGAGACTCCCATTTGGAGTGTTCTTCGATGACAATCATGAAAACGAAATCGATTTGAGGCTGATGGGCAATAATTTGTTTGAGGTGGATGCGAGTGTCGGAGGGGGAAATGGTAAAGCACACTTCACTGATCTATTTCGGTGTTAGAGTGCGGATCACGTTGTTCTCGAGGATAAGTTGAAAATCCGGGGTTCTTGTTCACTCTTGGTGATTGTTGTCGATATACGGAATCCCAGCATTGCCAGTGAAGGCGAAATTGAACATTACTTTATCATGGCCGATGGTTCCAACGAAGTCGTTGATGAGGTAGGAGAGGGCTAAGAGGAACCCTTTGTGGACGAATGACGGTTTCATGACCAAAATCCTCGCTCGTTCCTCGAGGTAAATAAACCTAGAAACCAATTGCACAACTTCAGAAGCTTGTTCATGTCTTACGTGATTCAACGACAACATACTTTACGCTGGATCGTCCACGTTCTGTGTGGAATGCTTGTAAACTGAGGTCTTCAAACTAATTGGATGTGAATTGATCAATTGACTGTTCCAAAGAAGGTCAACTACTTGTGTGTGAAACATGTGGCTTGGCGAACCTCAACTGTATCGAGCCATAGATCAGTGAGTAGCGAGAGGACATGGGCTTGAATGAGAGTAAGATTCAAAGTCAAAATTTTGCATAGCCTAAATCATACACACCAACTTTGACATTATCTTGCTCATTGTGGGGTGTTAGCCCATGGTTGTTGAATGTTTTCAACTGGTGCTGCTCTTCATGCGTAGGCTTGATCTGCTTTTCAGGAACTTTGTTGTAAGGGAAAGGGAGTGTTTGAGAGTGGCTAAGATTCTTGCGTTTCACTTCTAAACGAATGGGTGGGACCCAAACAGATTTTGTGGGTGGGAGTCGTTGGTTTCTCTGCCTACTCCTACAAGCGGGCATTTTGTCAGATTTCCGAACAATTGACGAGGAGGATGAGCAAAGATGTGGAGACTCAGGTCTCAAAACTTATTGTCTGGTTCGTGGTGTAGGTTTGAAACAACATAATCATAATGCAACCCACAGGGCCACAGCTACACTTAGATGAGAAAAGCAACCCCATATGATTATTAATACACTGCTGCGTTCGGGTCTCAGTAGATAAGGTATCGACACTATTCGATATAGAACTTCAGTATCATTCAGAATGGACCGTGGCGAGATAGACCGTGACAATGGACCGTGATGAGATCCTGAGACCGTGACTCGCATGAGCTAGACCGCGACGAGACACCCTAATGAGTTTATGAGCTGTGATCGTTGACAAGGAAGAGGGCCATAGTATGAACGTTCCAGGTTCATAGATTCAAACACGAGTAAGGATAAAGGAGGTGTTGAAGGCTTGATGCACGTTGATGCAAAGAGCAAGTTGCGGTCCAGGCAGAAAAAAACGGATGTGGTGAACAGGGTCCAGGGCCTTCCGACTCTGTTGTCATTGCACGGAAAAACGGGGGAGGTTGATGACTACCGTCAATGGTCATACCTGGGCTGTGGGTCAGAAACGCATTAGAACAAATGTGTTCGGATTCAGATGTACTCACTATAGAAGCGGTTAGCCACTAGCCACCCTTTTCTTCTTCTTCGTAATGGCATCCACCTTTTGCGGTGTGCATGCAGATATGGTGCCGGTGCCACATCTCTTGCATTCATTTCCACCTGGTCCCATCCAAATGCAAGCAGCACTTCAGTGACCTATTTTTTGGGACCCATTAGATCCTTCATATTTGGTGGGAGCATACAGCCTACCAGGTAGTTAAGGGTTGGTCTCCCAAGCCCCCCCTGGCCTATGCTTGGGTTAATTCCATGGAATGTGTGAGAGAGCCCAAGCTCCACTGTACATTTCTGGTTGGGTTTACCCACCATTTCTCTTGGGCTAGCCCACAAATATGCATGTTTTGACAATTTATGGGCTAGCCCAGATGTCATGTGGGATTATCCCAGGGGTATTATGGGCTAGCCCACTGCCCAAGAAGTGTCTGGGGTCCTTTTTTCATTGGGCTAGCCCATAAATGACCACATTAGCACCCATGGGCTAGCCCCAGAACCCATTGGGCTGGCCCATCCACTGGGTGTCAGGGGTCCTTTTTAGCTTTTTGGGGCTTTTTGGCCTAATTTTTCAACAATTTTACCATCATAAATAAGCTTTATGATAGCTACCAATAAAGCTATCAGTCTTGTTGGCTTTTTTAGGGGCTTTTTTGGGCTTTTTTGGTCTGATTTTTTGAAAATTTAGCATCCAATAGCTCAATCCTTTACCCTATTAGGCTGGCACATGATTGTCATGGATCCTTTTTGGTGTTTTTGGGGGGGTTTTTTCCCCCAATTTTTGACAGCTTTAGCATCATAAATGATAAATAAAACTTGTCAGACTCTTAATTACACACAATTAAGTCATTGGGTATCAGACAGGGGTCCTTTGTGGCTTCTGTTTTGACAAATTTAGCATCATAAATGATAAATGATGCTTGTCAGATTCTTAATTATACCCATTAGGTCATTGGGTATCAAGCAGGAGGACATTGTGGATTCCATTATGTATTGAACAGTCTTGGTTGTTCTTATACTCAGTGATTTAGGACCTCAATATCAGTATATCAAATATCTCAAACACTATATTCTAAATTTGTCAAAACAGAAGCCACAAAGGACCCCTGTCTGATATCCAATGACTTAATTGTGTGTAATTAAGAGTCTGACAAGTCTTATTTATCATGTATGATGCTAAAGCTGTCAAAAATTGGGGGAAAAAAAAACCCCCAAAAAAACCAAAAAGGATCCATGACAATCATGTGCCAGCCTAATAGGGTAAATGATTGAGCTATTGGATGCTAAATTTTCAAAAAATCAGACCAAAAAAGCCCCTAAAAAAGCCAAAAAGACTGATAGCTTTATTGGTAGCTATCATAAAGCTTATTTATGATGGTAAAATTGTTGAAAAATAAGGCCAAAAAGCCCCAAAAAGCTAAAAGGACCCCTGACACCCAGTGGATGGGCCAGCCCAATGGGTTCTGGGGCTAGCCCATGGGTGCTAATGTGGTCATTTATGGGCTAGCCCAATGAAAAAAGGACCCCAGAC
>JBBPOJ010001540.1:0-12994 GCA_038091395.1 Leccinum rimulosum | reverse complement strand
CCTTTATCGTCTTCTCTAGAATACCAGACGTACATCACAAGGAAATGGACATCGTCGCATGTCTTCGACAACCTCGAGACGCTCAGCTCCCACTCGCTCAACCAGATCTTCTTTTCGTCTCTCCGCGTTCTCACCCTTCCGGGCGTCTCGTGCCACCGAACCATCGACAGTGCCCGATTCGGACGACTCACGACACACGGCCATCGATGCGCCGTCGTTTGACACGCCCGACATTATGCGTCTCTCGGACCTCGCGACTAGCACCGACACAGATACGCCTGCCTCGACCGCAATGACCGAAAGTAGCCAGGACACGCCGTTCAGCGACGCGCTTTCGCTACTCAAGTGTGGTACCGATACACCATTCTCGCCGATGGATCTCGAGTCGCAGATGCCTTCGACGCCGCTGGGCTTGCCCGCTGGAACTGCGCACATCAATGGTACACGGTTCTTGGAACACATTGAATGCGATGCGTCGGTATCCGCGTCCGAATCGGGTGCCCGGTGCGTGGAAGGCGACCATCACCATCACCATCACGAGCATCCGCACGCAGCAGACTTGGGCACGGACACGATCCCCATCGGGGAATCCAAAGACTCGCTCTTCACCACTTCCGTCTCGTCGCTGTCCGCGAGCGACACCCCTGCTCCGACCACGCCTGCCACGCCACCAAGCAACGGCAGTGACACGGGCACCAGTCCCGGTGCGCGCAAGACGTCCTTCGGGCGAAGTATGCTCCCCATTCTGGCGAAACATCTCCGCCGGCTCTCGCTCTCGGGGACGTCTCCAGATCGAAAGGGGTTCGTGGTCCGCGGGCTGCGTTCGTTGTCGCGGCCCAGGTCCAGGTCCAAGTCGAGGTCCAGAGCTCGGTCAGGGTCCGAGTCCGAGTCCGCTTCTGGGTCTGCATCAGCATCAGGATCGGAGTCGGTCTCAAGGTCGTCGCCTCCCAGCGTGTGGCGGGGCTCACCTGCGCGCTCCGAGTCGAGCAGCAGTGAGCAACTTACGGCGAGCCCGAGTCCGAGTCCGATCAAGGGGTCAGGGATCCCAGTGTTGCAGCGGCAGCGACGGATGACGATTCGTGCGCGGAGGATGACGGTGAGGAAGGGCTGAAGGTGATATCAGTGGTTGCGGTAGATCTTGGTTTTCCTTCAGTGAACAGTTGGCAGATCGATTTCGTTGCAGATGTATTCTGTTCCAGTGTGTATGTGGTTAGTGTAGACTCCGAGTCAGAAGTTTTTTGCGCTGCGGGCTCCAACGAACTCGATTCTGCACGCTTCGATCCCTTGTTAATGCGAGCGGTAGCCGAGAATGTAACGACAAGTCTCGACAGCGTGGCCACCAGGGCTGACGGACTGGTGAGAGGCTCGTCGTTTGCACAAACGTCGCTCATACCGTTCATTACAGCTTGTTTCTGACCGTTCTGCCGTGTCGTTGTTGGGGCCTATGGCAACGCCCCAGCAATTGCTGAATGGACAAGTTGCGACCTGTTTGTATTACTGCTGTACCAAGCTGGAGAAACTGATGGAAGAACACGCCGAAATCGTGTCTGCCGCCATCGGGCTGAGCATATCCGTGCGTAAATGATATTTTGCTTGAACATTGCATGATTCATCTGCGTCGTTTAGAAAATACGAAGCAGATACGATCAGATCGTCAATCCCCTGCTCGTCACGATCAAAAAGGAGCTTGCAAGCATCTCCTCCTCAACCTTCTAGTACGCATCATTCGCGCTGGTCCGCATTCAACCGCGTCACCTCCGTACACCCACCATGCCCATCATTCCGACCTTGGTGCCTACTCTCGCCCTCGTGTGATGCTCGCTTGCACCGTGTCACCCTTACCATCCACCCAAGATCGGAGCTCACAACTGCACGAGCATGGGGTATTGTTTGCTAAAGCGCTCGAGCTTGTGTGCACGCCCTTGCCTCGCTTACCCTCCTCACAGCGCATTCGCCCGCTATCGTCCTGCGTCACCTCGCGCTCACCTCGCGCATGCTGACACCATCTCGCCTCACCGCTTCACCCATGCTTGGTCTCCAGCACGCTCGCAAGCACGGCCACACTAGCAGACGCGTTGTCTGTTAGTGTACTCTTGCTTATGTGTGCTCTCTCCACGAAAGTGTGCGCATGGACCAGTATGGCGAAGTCGATTCCAGCAATGGCGGCCTTCTTTGCTCAATTTGTCAAGCCTGGCTCCCATATTCTGATCAAAAGCTGGGATATTGAATTGATAACGGTTCGTCCTGGTTGGGCCAGTCGCAATTACAAAGTCTACAGGAAGCGTTGGGAAAAGGTATGCAGGCTGGCAAACCAAATGTCGAACCAGGAGCAACCACAACGATCAGTGATTGGGGCAGCTTTAGAGTTGTGCTTAGGGGAACAAGTGACGACACGCCAATGTATCATTATCTGAGTATCCACTCACACTACTACCAGCATTCTTGTCCTCGTGTACCATAGTCCGTCGATGCCAACATTCCATAGAAAAACATCCATCTAGTCACGATCCAGGTAACGACCGCAGGTCACGCCAGTCACAAGAACTCCCGTTCTTGTCCTTGTACCCGTCCCCGACCGAGTGAATCGACATCGACACGGCCGACGCGCTACCACTCAACCAGCCGTCAGACACACCCACCGTCATTCGCCGTCGTTGCCCCGGAACACAAACGAGTACAGCGCACGAGGCGGCGGAAGGAAATACAGTCCAACTTCCGACGCTCTTGTTCGCCCATTCTTGTGTAGGTGCGGGTGTGAACGGTGGCGGTCGGGAACAGCTGACCATGCCGTTGTCGTCGTGTTCACTATGTCATTAGCTACTGGGGAGTATGTAGCTGAAATGAGACGGGCCGACGTATTCCTCCCCGCGTCACATTCATCCCCGGATTGGAAGAGCGCGATCAGGCTGAGTAATCGTGGGGCATGGAGACGGGCGAGGCGCAGTAAGACGCGACGGCTTTCGTACTGGGAATTCGCGTGGAGAGGGCGAACGGCGCAGTAGGACTCATTTGCATCCTCGACTTGAGCGGGGTCCGAGTGAGAGAGATGGTCGACTGGGGTGAAATACTTTTCTGTGGCATCAAAGCTTGATAAAGTTCACATATAGAAATGCGAGTGCAGTCAATACTAGTCAAGGAACGTACATGGAATGATAGATGCAAGGCGCGTCGGGCAGAAGACACTGTACGTTCGCAAAGGTGAGCCTACCTATTTGATGAAGAAGACGGAGGAACCAGGGAAAGGAGTTGGAACCCTGGCCGGTGGATGTGTCGGCTTGGAGAAAATGACTTGATGGTAACCTCCCGAACCATATTGGCTTGTAAGTCGGACCAAGGCAACACGTGCATGATTTCACAATAGTCGCGATTATCGCCACTAGCCACAGTGTTATCGACGCGAATAGACGCTCGACAAAGAGTGGGCTCACCTGAACACCACAGATGGCCGCAAAACGTTCAACAAAAAGTCGGTCGTCTATTTTCCGAGCATAGTTTGATACCCGTGCCCCGCCCCCTTGCATATCCTTCTCGCGCAACGGTCCGCAAGGCTTGCTCGACGGTCGAGCGAGCAGTATATGACTAAGTAGTATTTTTGGTTGGGCCGCGAGTTCGTTGGCCTGATCAGAGATCAACATTACGAACTCGATTGGACCTCCTTGAAGTGACCCAACCTGCAAACACATATCAATCCTGGACCTGTCAAAAAGGAGTGAGACGTACCTATATCATTGTTCCCAGGTACAAGTCACTGAGCGAGGGGGATGGTGGGACAAGGACAAGGAGGAGGCACTCAGCGTCATCGTGTGTGCACGTCACGAACGGGGATTAACGACAAGTACGAGGGCGGGGGCGAGAATGATGGTGGGATGTGTGCGCTCACGCGTTGTGAGCGAACTCTGGGCGATGATGAGGAGAGTGAAAACGGGTGTGTTGGGTAGCGTTCTGGGTTACGGCCACAGCAAAGACGACAAGGGCGGGATACGGGGACGTACATATACGCGGGTATACCCCTGCCAATCCATACTTGAAGCTGCCACCGGAGACTTTAGGAAACCTTGCAATAGAAGGATGCGCGGGTATTTTCAACAGGTCGAGACTCTGCGAAATTTGCAAAACTCTGACGGACTGCTTGCAAGATTTGGCTGTAAGGAACCCGCAGCTGACAATGAATCGAAGCCTTGCAATACCCCTTGAGAGATCGAGGCGCACAAGTTGCGCATGCAGGACTCCTCGACTTACAAATGGCGTCTCGAACACCTGACACAAGCCTTCAAATATGCGAGAACTCCAGCTAGCTATCACCACTGTATCTCTGTGTATTGAATAGGAAGGTAAAATGAAAATGGGAACTTACAATGTGCGGGAACCAGCGTGTGTCTTGCAACTTAGTGTGATCTTGTGAAATGGGAGACGAGTCCGGACTGGGTCAGTGACTAATAGAGGGGCTGTAACTTACTAAGTCAACCATTGCATTATGCACCCTGCACTATTCATCGATGAGATTCTCCGCCTTATTTTTCTTCACTGTTATACTCGCAGTTGCTTCGAGTACCAGTCCAAATGGCAGTGGTATCCTCGCCGCACTGCTGGTATCTATGACCTCGTCACATTGGCTACTACATGTCGAGTCTTCAAAGAACCAGCCCTGGACGTACTATGGATGGAACTGCATGACCTGGCACCACTAGTACGGTGTAATCCTGGTCTGTGTCATATTGATCCTGCCAGAGGACGGCAGGTGAGATCTATCCTTGAATTTTTCTAGATATATTAACTGATCTGGCATAGATTTATATGTTGAACAGAAGGCTGGAAGCAACCAAACTAGATAAAGTCAAAAGATATACAAGCCGTGTCCGCTCCTTAAGCATCCAATATGCCCTTGGTGTTGACATCAAACTCTTCATCCATGATCTTTGTCTGGAGTCAATGACAAGTCCACTTTTCCCAAATCTTCAGCAATTGGACATCATGATCCAAGATGACTGCCTTCCTCTGTTTCACCACTGTGTCACTTCTCCAAGTATAACCTCACTTGGCCTTAGCCTTTTTGCCAATGAGTCAAACACTTCATCATGTGGGGCTTTAATCTCTTCACTCAAATCAAACTCTCCCAATGTGAACAGACTGGCATTCAGGTTTCAAATACATACTTCCTCCCAAGGTGGTGTCTTTGTTGAGCAAATCACTCATCAAGCAGTTCAGTATTGGATGTACTCCCTCCACACTGTGGATCTCTCTGGATACTATGGCTTCACCTTTGACACATTTGTTCATCTCTCCCACATGCCCAACTTGACTTCACTTTCATGTACAACAAGAATACGACCTCCACTAGCCCACCAAGACAAATCCCCTGATCATGTGCTTGTGTTTTCTGCACTGAAAAGCATGTGCATAGAGGGGGGGGTTATTTCCATTGGGAACCTTTTTACCTGTCTACAACTCCCAGTAATCAAAACCATAGATGTCATCCTAGCTGATGAAATTTACTTGAAGGACAATATTGGCTTGCAACTACTCTCAATGGGAATGCAACAAGTCTGTACCCATGGATTCCATCTCACTGTTTGCTCTGCACAATGGACTCAGACAAGTACAATCATGTGGATATCTGATTATCCTGTGCTTATCCTTGAAGATGTCCATCATTTCACAGCATTGAATCTCACAGGAATATCCATCCAACTCTATCCATCAGTACGCTTGAATGACAGTGATTTACTAGCACTTGCACCTGGTTGTCAACAGCTCAGGTCACTGGTCATAAATGAAGGATGGGGATGGGGAAGAAGAGCTAGAATCACCCCAGATGGTCTGTCACAGTTTCTCCGACAATGCCCACTGCTCCAAGATGTCTGCCTTGCCCTCAACACACAGGATTACACTTCCCCTCCTCCACTACAATCATCCAGCACCCAAGATCCTGTTCCAGCACTTTCTGTCATGAATGTTGTTGACTCTCTCATTACAACAAAGTCAATTCCAGCAATGGCAGCTTTCTTTGCACAGTTTATACGGTCTGGCTCCCATATTTCCATCAAAAGTTGGGACACTGGACATATGTCAGCCCGAGATCATGAAGGACAGGATTACTGGGACAATCATAATGTATACAAAAGGCGGTGGCAAAAAGTGTGCACCTTGGCAAACAAAATGTCAAACCGGCAGCAGCCTGAGTCACAGCAATCAGTGCTTGGGACCCTTTCAGAGTTTTTGTTTTCAGGGACCGGGTGAGGCATTATCTATTGAAAAAATACATGTGTATTAGCACCAACAGTCACTGTGATCATGATACAATTCTCACCTTTGGCCACGGAATATTCGGGAGAGGCTACGACGCAAGCAACGATTGGTCCACCGATAACGAGGACGTCAGGAAGTCGTGAGGCGAACACATCGCAGCGCAACGTCACGTACGACAGAACTCAATCCCTGCGGCATCATACCCTCCATCTCCTCCTCAACCTTCTTCTACACATCATTCACGCTGGTCTGCATTCAACCGCGGCATCTGGCACCTCTGGTTCTGGCTTGCACACCAATAATCCACCCGAAATGAGACGAGATATGCACCTAGTGCTGCAATGCTCACATCGCCGTTATGTCTCAAAATCAAACCCGTCATGACGAGCAATCGAGACTGACATTGCACTTCCCAAATCTTCTTCTCTGCACGAAGGTTCACAACCTTGTTGCTCGAAATCGCTCTTCGTGACAGCCAACTCGTCCACCACGCGCTCACGGCCATTATTTAGACGCGTCTGCTGTCGTACAACTGCTAGTTGCGCATTAAACTATCCATATCTAGACTCTGTATGTTCAGCTGCTCCTGAGTCATGCGTTGACGTTAATGCAAGGTAAGCAAACGAAAACAATCGATGACGTGAACTGAATGTGACTTACCGTCGAGGAACTTGATCTTGGTGGTAGCGTTTGCGAGAGCTACATTGGCCTGACTGAGTTGCCTCTGGCCCAAGCCAAATATTCCCACAACTTTTTCGCGCCCATACCCCATCTCTCTCAAACTCTGCCATCAAATCACTCGAAGGAGCGGGCCCAGCACCATTGACATCAGTGTTGCCGTTGACGCCACCACCACGCGACAACGACGAAACGCGCTCAGCGTGAGCGAGAATTGCCTTGAGCGTGTCCTCTTCTTTCTTGTTCGCCTGAATCGTGCGCTTGCTGCTTCTTCTGCCTCTCGAGCTGAGCCGCGAAATCCTGGATCACCTTGTGTGCTTCGCGAACGGCTTCGCTCCACTCCTTATCAAGCGCCCCGCGTCGCGTTCCTCAGATTCCATTTTTGCACTGAGCTCGCGAACATCCTGAGTAATTTTGAGTTCTGCTCTTGCAGGGGCGGAAGAGCGCAGAAGAGAGCGAGGTTGTTGGTGATGATGGCGTTGAAGTTGCTGTCAGGTATGGATACCATCTCACCCCCTTGTCGTTGTCCGATCGCGATGCTTTCTGGACAACCACGAGTTGGAGCAGTGCCAGACGTCTTTTTCTTTGGCTTCCCTCTTGCTTTCCTGCGTCTTCTTTGCAAATGCCTTGGTGTCCGGTGGAGGAGTAGCCGGGGCGGCTGCAGGTGGATCATTTTCGAGCAGCGACGATGAGAGCATCGAGGCCGACTCTATGACTGTCGTTGGCGGCGCTGCAGTCACGCTTACTACAGGACGAATAATTTCCTCGGGTGCCTTGAACAGCCATTTCAGTTTCTTCTCCTCGCCCATAGAGGTACCTGTGGAGGCAACTGTGGAGGCATGATGGGTGTCCCGTTCTCCGAAGCCAACATGTTGGCGATCGTCAGTGGTGCAGCCGCTGCGACCATACGCCTCGAAGTGGGTGCATTCGTGGCAGCGGCGAGGGTGAGCGTCACAGCATCCAACGCGGGGGAAAACGATGACGGGTTCGGTAGGTTCGGTTGGGTTTGCGGTCCGGAAGTGCAATACCACGACGATCACCCGTGTTCCATTGGTTGAACGGCTGTTACAGCTATTCCCATCCCTTGGTGAGCTCCTTTTCTCTTTCCTTTCCTCTTTTCTCGATCTCGCCATCGCTAAGGTAGTTGAGCATGGGCGTGAAGGACTGGATCTGGTCCACCGCTCTGGCGGTGGCAGCGAGATTGGGCAAAAAAGACATGCGAAGATCGTCGTCCTGTACTTGCTCCCGTACGCAGTGTGCGATGGCAGTCATAGACAAACGTCAGATAGCGCGGTGGAATTTCAGACGTGCATGCTCACTTGAACTCTCCACCTAAACTGAGCTCCATGGCATACACCTTAGCAAACTGCTCGACAGCAAGAGGGTAAGGCGGACCCAGGTGTTCCTCGGACAGAGGAGCCGGGCTGGAAGTCCAAGCAGAACCTGGACTGTAGGAAATACTAGGGGGTAGGGAAACATTGCCGTTTGGGAAACAGCAGAGGGAGGCAAGGGAGCCACCATCCATGTGCTCCATGCAATAGTAGACGCAGGATTCGACAAAGAACGCTCCATAAAACTCGACGATGAATGGGCTTATAGCACGGTGAAGGATATCAAGCTCCATAAGGATGCCGTTAAGTCTTGTGGAGTCGAGTTCTAGACGGATTTCCTAAAGTTGGTGCAAACAAAACGGGGTTAATAATGTGGATGACGTAGGTGGAGTGGAAAGATTCGAGGAAGCCGCGCACCTTCATGGCCATGGTAACATTGGTGGGCTTGTGAAGGACTCTTTTTACGGTTCCATAGTTGCCTCGACCGAGCTCGTTTTGGAGAACGAGCTGCTCCATGTTGATCGCATACGAAGAACCGTTTGAGAAATCGACGCCGGAGGCATGGAGGACGGCTTTTCCGGTGAAAACGAGTCGACCGGAGGGATCGCTGATCGGAAGGTTAAAGAAGAGAAGGATGGGATGACAAAATAGACGTACACGATTCTGTTGAAATTTGCAAAGGGGGTATCGAAGGTGTTGGGGGCACGACGACCAGCATCGGCCAAGGATGGTCTACCTGCACCGAGGCCAGCGTTTGCGGCGCCGATGGAGGCATCTGGATTGATATCGGACAATTTGAAACCGGGCTTGTTGCGCTTGGTGGGGGGAACAGGGGCTGACGCACGACCACGGTGAGCGGACGGGGAAGGGAAGGCGTTGGACTGGTGGGCTAGGGGACGCTGCATGTCGTCTAAATTTGTGCGTTGTAGAGACTGTGCAGCGGAGTCAATGGCGAAGGAAGCGGAGCCCGGAGAGCCAGGTGAGCCGCGGTTGAGCATCTGATGGGATAAAAGTGAGAAGAAAGACGAAAAGAATGTTAAAATGCCGTACTGCTATCATCTTTGCCTGAAGAGAGGGCGGAATTGGTGCATTTCCACCTCTGTTGGAGAGAAGTCCGCTGAGGGTGTTTCGAGGAGCGCCAGGTTGACCGGGTGGCTGGGTGCGGTTCGGCTGCCTCTGTGATGGCAGAGGAGTTCTTTGATTCTGGATGTCATTGAGAGCGTCGTGTTCATGGCCGGTGTGCTGCATTTGGGACCGGGAAGAAGGACTCAAAACTTTTGAGGACGTTGGACTGAGAAACCAGCGATAATCGAGATTACCATATATACTCGTAGCATTCTCTATGAGGCAACCCCGTCACGAAAAGTCACGTCACGGGGGTACTCCGCGGGTCATGCGACTTGCTTGCTGTACTACGGTGTCGATTGCGTTGCAGTCGATAAGGCCGTCGCAAGTGACCACGAATCGCACGTGGGTGCCTGTATGAGCGCAGTAATACGGGGTAGGCTGTGAAGCGCTTTCCACCAACTGAATTGATGGGGTTTCATCTCCGCAGTGTGAGTCACGACTGCAGGCATAGAAAAAAAAAACTGTTGGTCTGGTCGTCACTTTGGATGATCCGTCCGAATGTCGAGATCGGCAGGTTGATCCGCTCCGCGAAGAAAAGACAATAATGACTGACATCATCCCTTGTCGACAGTCCCATCTCCCCAGGGTTCGGCGGCCTTTTCTCACCATCAGGGCTTTGTGGCGACTCCAAGACACACTCTACTTTCAATCCGACAAATTCGGGACTGGCACAAACATAAGTATATTGGTATGATATTTATATTTTTAAGTAAGTTACACCCTGACTAGCATGTCATGTCCGTGCGGCAACAAACGTCAAGACATATATCTCCCCTAGCCAGAGCCGTAAATATGGCGTCATCATCACTTTAAACGAACGTGTGCGATTGGTTCGCGACACTCTATTCATCTCGTCCGGAACTCTTACCGGTGACCGGTGACCTCCGGAGGTTCTCCTTGCCATTCAAATCTCTCGTCACCCCCGAGAACAACGCAATCGATTCTTCCTTCTCGCTTTTGGGATCTTCCACTCTGAATCCGGCACTGCACTGCACTCGGTATTGGGCTTACAGGCTCCGTACTATGTCAATTCAATCTTCCACCGAATCCATCCAGTACAATAACTCCTTCCGACTCGATCGGTGGCAGAGTTTAAAAGGTGGCCTTCCTCGTGTCTGCTTACACGTGTTGCAATGTCTTTCTGCACAGCTAATAATAGTCGAGCGACACCACTGTCGATATGACGTCAATTCACCAAGGTCGTGAACAGCATCAGCCCTGCCTGAGAGGCGTGTGCAGTGAGGAGAATGAAAGAGACTGATGCCAACACTCCACCCGCATCATGAGATAGGACAGCAAGCTCGAGTCCGAGTAACCCTCGGCTTGCGTGTTTGTGGATCCCTATGGTTCTCAGAGCGTGACGTCTTCCCCGCGGTCTCGCGCCGAGATGTGCCGTGCCGAGACACGTCTTCGCTGTTCAAACGTTCACGTAGGGGTCAAGATGTCTAGAAAAAGTCGGACAAGCTGGTTTTCCGAGCGCATCGCAAGCGTCTGATCAGTCTTGCATTCATCATGAATCAGGACAACCATCTCCAGACATCATTTCGCTCCGTGTTCACGTCGGTGTAGAGAATGCGATTCCACTTGAAATAGAATACTGGCCATAACGCATGTGTTTAGGCTGTGCGCAGTGTAAACTGCATCTAGATCGTCCGTTGTAATACAAGGAAACCGTTTGCCGAAATCCAAGGTATCGAGACAACTCAGACGGCCCATGCACGAGAACAAGACGCCAGCCATCCATGAGGGTATGCAAAAAAACCGTCCTAATCAAAACGGTCGCGGTACGCTGACGGCTCCCCAGCATCCCCATCCGCTCCACAAAACCCAGACGACCAACATATGTAGTCCAGTCGCGTAGCTCACGAACGCTAGCCTCGCCCGACGATCCCCGAGAATCGAGCGCGTGAGCGTCAGGAGGAGACGCTCCGGGAGTGGCAGAGAGGTGTATGCTTGCGTCGCTTCCTGCAATTCGCGTCAAGCAAAAGAAGTAAGAAGAAGAAGAAAAGACAAGATGGTCCCTGCACGCACCCTTCCCCGAAAAGCCTCAAACGGATTCATCGTCTCCTCATACCTCTGCCTCCACCTCCCCAGCTCCACCTCATCCGCATCCGCACCATCCCCTGCGCCGCCCACGGCTCTTGACTTGCCGTCCCGGCGCGAATTCGAATTCGATGCCAACGACGACGTTCCAGGAAGCGGATCCAACTGCGACACTGACGACGTCTCCCGATAACTCTGCATGTACCGCACCTTCTCGTACAGCTTCAGGTTGTCCGATTGCAACGATTTGATCTCGGAACGCAGCTCGGAAATCGCGTGGAATTGGCGTCGAAGTTCCTGCAATGTCATCCTGAATGAGCACCCAAGCCGCAAGTAATAAGATAAGAAACCACGCGTTTACCTCTTCCAACTCGGCATTCCGTGTTCTGAACCGGTCCCGTTGACTGGTCACGATGGGCAATATCGACGTGTCGGCAGACGAGGTGAATGGAATCGGCGTGCTCCGGGTCGTACTCCCGGACGACTCACCATTCTTGCTCTTGGACGCTTCCAAACCGAGGTCCAGTCCGAGACTGGCCAGCGCGTCATCGACTCGCGCCGTTCCGCCAGTGATCGCGGCCTTTACAGAACGGTTATCGAGCGCCAGGAGGTCTGTCTCGAGTTTCTCGTTCAGTGATTTCTGCTTAGAGAGCTCTGCACGGGCCGTGTCGAGCTCCGACTGTGTCGACTGGAGGGACTCTTCAAGAGACGCGTGCAGTATCTGTGTAGGAGTACAAGACGCGAATGAGCCCGGGTGGTGACGCAAAGGCGAGGGAAACCGAGAGGTGAACTTACCCTGAAACGCGTCAGCTCTTCGAGGATGCGCTTGTTCTTGTTCGCAAGGAGCACCTCGAGGCTCTTTCCGTGCTGTGCATTCGCCTTGTCGGCGTTGGGGTCGGGGAGATGCACACCTTCCGACTCGTGAGAGGACCAATCGTCGCCGTCCGCGTCAGAGGCGTCGTCATCGAGACCGCCAAATTCAACGTACTATCAGTAGGGCGTGGGGGTCACGTTTGACATTTATGTGCGGCGGGGTGTACAAACTTACCTTCATGATCTCAAGCTCCCTCTTAATCTCATCATAGTCGGCATACGTCGCAAGCTTGTGCTTAAGTGTGCCCACTTCTGCTTGCAACTGTCTTGTCCCTTTCTGCACGCCTCGCCACCTCTCCGTCGTGTCTTGCCAGTTGTGTTTGTGCGGTAGAAAGCTGTGATTGCGCAGAGATAAGTTGGGTCGTTTGGTCTGCGTTGGTCGATTCGAGAGAGGACAGACGCGACTTGAGGCTTGTTATCCTGTACCACTGGTCAGACTGTTCAATATATGCGGCAGAGAACCCGCAAACGCACATTTCTGTGTTCTCGCTCCCCGCCCTTAGCGCTTCGATCTCGGCACGCAGTTCCTCCTGTCATACCGGGCATAAAATCCCTGCAGTCAAGATAGTACAAACATCAAGGGGGCGTACATTCCTCCCTTCGACGGCTGCAACTCTACTGTTCGCCCGTTCAAGATCGGCCAGGACCATGTCTGCCTCACCCAAGCGGGAAACGAGGTCCTGATCGGCACGAGA
>JBBPOJ010001539.1:0-12999 GCA_038091395.1 Leccinum rimulosum | reverse complement strand
GCCGATCGAGTAAAAATCTCGGCGAACAACAGAGTGGCCACTGCAACTGGAACTCGGCATCTTGCCGGCCAGCCAATTAGATACATTTTTGTAGAGTCAGTAATATACCGGTTAGCCGATGATCCCAAATCGCCATCTTGCCGGTTGGACGATCAGCTATCCACAGATCGGCCAATAAGCCCATGTCGCCATCTTGCCGGTTGGGCGATCAGCTATCCACAGATCGGCCAACGAGCCCAACTCGCCATCTTGCCGGTGGGGCGATCAGCTATCCACAGATAGGCCAATGAGCCCATCTTGCCATCTTGCCAGTTGGGCGATCAGCTATCCACAGATTGGCCAATAAGCCCATCTCGCCATCTTGCCGGTTGGGCGATCAGCTATCCACAGATTGGCCAATAAGCCCATCTCGCCATCTTGCCGGTTGGGCGATCAGCTATCCACAGATAGGCCAATAATCCCATCTCGCCATCTTGCCGGTTGGACCATCAGCTATCCACAGATTGGCCAATAAGCCCATCTCGCCATCTTGCCGGTTGTACCATCAGCTATCCACAGATTGGCCAACAAGCCCATCTCGCCATCTTGCCGGTTGGGCGATCAGCTATCCACAGATAGGCCAATAATCCCATCTCGCCATCTTGCCGGTTGGACCATCAGCTATCCACAGATAGGCCAACTCGCCAATTCGCCATCTTGCCGGTTGGACCATCAGCTATCTCGTCTCATGGCCCACTGATCGGCCAATGTATATACCTTCTTCGGAAAGCAATAAATGAGGGAGCTAATATGATGTAAAAGTGTAAAAGACAGGTAGTCTACTTTGAACTCGGCGAAAAGTCAGTGGTAGAATGTTCCTCATCATGGCTCGTCGGCATCTTCGGGCATCCATCTGAGTCACGCCATATCCTCTGCCTCGCTCACCCTGCCTACCCTTCCCTGCCCGCCATCGCCCAACCTGCATCGCCTCGTCTTCACATCATCAATAACCCGTGGGTGAGGTGTTTGAGACGGCGGAGAGCGCATGAGTCTTCGTCGACCGGCCTCCTGCTCCCTTATCCCCAGTATTTGCACAATGATGGCGAAGCATTGAAGTGGAACTTCAACGTTTCGACATTCATTTCACAACTTCTACCGGCATCCGCTCCGAATCCACCACTCTTCCGCTATTTTTCTTCAACTTAAACTTTGTTTCCAGCACAGTGAATGTGTATTAAGTACATGCAGTCCGTCCCCCCTTATGGCGAGACTTTCGTTGCATTCTTCGGTTATGGCAACATCGAGTTCATAGCGGTTGACAGAACTTAAAGTTAAAATGTGGACACAATTGTACCACCACTTTTGTCAAAGCACAGCTCGGTGAACTCCACTCCACAACCAATCAACCGGCTATTCCACAACAAACTCGCATCCACACGCCAGTGAGTATGTTTTATTGTTCCAAATGTGTCCTAGTCACACGTAACTTATTCCTGCTCTATCAACCCCTTCATTCGCCGCATCCTGTTTGTCCTCGCTGATTCTTGACATGAATCAAAAAAGTAAAAGGAAGAACCAATTTAAAAGGGTTCGATTCGCTATTCACCGAAGCCCTGAAAAGAGATACAGGGATACCGATTACAATCCCGTCACTTCGGCGTCTCCTTCTGAGTCAACTAACACTAGGACCATGAGCACAACACTAGGTGAGTAATACTACAATGCGATGTCCGCCATTTATATGCTTACAACTTGGTAACGGAACGACAGCGAGGCATCGACGAAAACACAAAGAAAAAACAGACGTACAGCTGTTCATCCGAATTCCAGCTCTGTCTGTTCGAAAGTCGGACCCCTCCCTCAAGTACCGGCATCTCATGGACGAGCTTGGACCTATGGAGAAGAGATTCAAAGAGCTACAAGCTTGCATCGATGCTAACGAGGAAGAAATCCGCACACGAAGAGAGAAGCTCAACATACTTCTTATGGAGATCGAGAGGCAGGATCTCGAGGAATGGAGGATGGAACAGCAGGCCCGGGTTCTAGAAAGGTGTTTTGGTCTAATGGTCGAACAACGGTCAGCTTCCATACAACGGCTCTTGTAAAATTGCATTGCGAGTTCTAGCACTCCCCACATACGTTTATCTAACTAATGTAACTAAGATCATAGAGGTAAATTTGATACTCTAGTCTCGTTCGCGCCGACGAGATTAGGGTGGATGAGCGGTATCATTCGAAACGCTACAGTCAACAATATCTGCGAAATAGGGAAGTATCTACAACATTTTCTACGCTCTCAGCAGGGATCTCTCTGCAACTTCCAACTGCTCCATGATATCCCAAAACGTCAGCTTATCCCTCATTACCTCGGCGTATCTCGCGGTAAGACGCTTTTCCTTCTCCATTAATGATTTCATACTTTCGGCGTCGTCAGGTTCCCTGTTACGCCACTGACCGATCGTCTCGTAGAGGCGAGATTCAAGTTGAAAATATTCTCGCTGTGAGAACTCTTCTCCAGTGGCGGAGCTCGGCCAGCTCAAGGAAGTATCTGTACCGAATACATTCAATAGTTCTAGAGTTACAACGGAACTAGCTTACCGTCATCCACAAGTTCATCCTCATCTGACTCAACGTCAACGGGGGATAGGGAACGCGATGGCGGGAGGTTCAAACCAGAATCCAAGAGCTGATCAAGAGTGTGATCTCGATCCGAGCACTGGAGTCCTGCATCCTCCGTTGATGCTTGATCTTGCGAGCTTCTCAGTATTTTGTTTAGGTCTGAAAGGAGTAGGGTTTCTAGTCCCTCGTTTGATGAGGGAGAGCGGGGTGGCCAGTAGCGATGTTGAGCAGGTGGATCTACTTCAACATTCAAATCAGACAATAGAAGTCGCCCGAGCAAGTCCCCTGAAGATGGCGTTGGCGATAGCGAATTGTGGGACAGTGTCATGTTGAAGGTTCACTGGATGAACTTGTTTGGAAGGGGGTTGATGGTTCGACTCGAGGTTGAAAAGATCGCCGAACGTGAACAACTCGTAGACATGTCATTTCTTGGTCAAATCAAAGCTTTGTGGTATTGTGGTATACGAATTGCAATCTCCGATTCAGTTATTGTTGTCCAATCGGGTTACATCACTTTTCGTTTGACAGAGCTTAGTAACTAATGCTGCTGCTTTCGCACAAATGCAGACAAGTGGACCCCACCGCCAGCTACGCTGTAACTTATACCGATGGAAGCTGCTCGAACAAGGAGTTTCGGTGACTTCAACTTAGCGGGTGAATCATCGGCGAATGATTTTTTTAAGTAGCTTCGCTGTTTCTGCTGCACTGCCTGTCCGCAGCAAATACGTAATCTAGTTGAATGGCAAGGAGCACGATTTTGATGTGTTTTGTATTCATTTTGACATCGTTGCTAATTTGTCTTTGATCTGCTCCATTTGTATTGTAAATGATGGCGGGCCCTCGCCGGCGAGAGGTGCAAACCGGAAACACTATCCATGTCACCTTGGCAGAAAAACGAACTCGGCGAGGAACGAAGACGGTATTCAAAGTTCAAAAAGAACGACCATCAAGGCAATCCTCTCGAAATTCTTTGATTCCGCTTCAGCAGAGAGAAGATACCGGACAGGCTGCATGGGTCGATAGAGATGACATCCTCCCTCATGATAGCGGAGACATGGCGATGACTTCGCATGTTCAAAAAGATAAAAAAGTATGTATTTGAATAAGTTAAAGCCAGGGGTTGATTTTAATGCAAGACAGGGACAAGCTGAATTTATGAGAGATTGGCTCCCTTTCGCCGACGAGTACCTCAACATATTGATTCAACATGAAGGTCATCCCGCAGACCGTCTATGTCACAAGGGCTGCGGTAGGGAGGGGAATTGGAGATGTTCAGATTGTTTCGGCAAACCTCTGTTCTGCACTGAATGCTGTCGCTTTGCCCATGCTCTGTGCCCTTTTCACAGGGTCGAAGTCTGGCGTGGCGAGTACTTTTCTGCCTCTTCGCTGTCTGCGGTAGGCGTCGTCCTACATCTGGGTCACGGAGGGCTTCCCTGTCCTAATGTCTTCGCTATCGCTGATGATGGTTGGGAAGATGTTGGCGATGATGAAGAGGATACGAATAATTCAGGCATTCCAGAGACTGAAGGACTCCAGATGTTCAACGACATACTTGCCTCCTTAGCACACGACAAAGGCGTGAATCCGAAGAGGCGAGTGGATTCGGAAGGCAATGCTATCTTCACTATCCTCGATCGCACCGGTATTCACTCTCTAGCCATTCGGCCTTGTAATTGTCCGGGTCAAGATCCCATTCACAAACAGCTGTTGAGAACGGGCTTATATCCTGCAACACAGCGTTCGCCGAGGACTGCCTTTACTTTCTCTGTCCTTGAAGACCTCAGACTGATGAATCTTGAGTGCAAGATAACGGCCAATAGTTTTTTTAACTATCTTCGCCGTCTGACAGATCCAATATTTCCACATTCACAACCTGTAAGAGTATATTATATATCATCATTTTGACGACTTGCTTAAGACATTTCGGACTGACAACTAGGACCGCTATCGAGAGCTGATGAGAATATCACGGCAATGGAGATATCTCAGAAATATGATCAAGTTCGGTCTTGGTCATCCCCAGCCTAGGGCTGCAACATCAGGATCACTAGCTCTTTTCTGCCCCGCGTGCCCCCAGCCAGGCATCAACCTTCCGGAAGACTGGGCGATGGACGCCGACCACTGGAAGTATCAGCGAGTATTCGTCATGGATGGCAACTTTGCCGCTGAAAATATGAAGAGTAGGGGCAACAATGAAGACATCAATCTGACAGAGGATGCCGGGTACTTTACCGCTCTGGGTGAATATAGCGAACACCTGTCCACAGCTACAGATATCCAGCCGGTAAGTAGCTTTAACGGTGAATGTTATTCAACGTCATGATTGTTCTTTTGATAGAAATCAACTTGTAACGAACATCACGCCGTTAAAGGCACTCACGGATCCCATCGCCATCTTGCTTCTACTGGCATTGGTGCTATTGCATGTGCTAGACACGGCTGTTTCGTTCCAACCTCCATTGTAGATTTTCAGAAAGGAGAGCGGCAGATCAACATGGATTTTGCTCTTTGCAAAGCTCTGAATCGCTTGAATCGCATCCCAAAGGCCGTGGTACTCTACGACATAGCATGTCAGTATAGCGTCCACTTTTCTCGGCGTGTTTCCGAAAGTGCTTCCCTTACGATTCCACCAAATTTACAAATCACTTGGGGGATTGGATTGTTTCATATCCATGCCCATCAGGACTCTTGCACACCAAGATTTTCACCAAATTATATTCCTGGCGTGGGTCAGGTGGACGGCGAAATTCTCGAAACACTCTGGTCATCTTTAAACGAGATTAGCGGTAGCACGAGGTCGATGACAGCGGCTCATCGGCGTGAAGTTTTAGACGACCACATGTTGGATAACAACTGGAAGAAGATGTTGCGAATCGGTAAGTGTTTTTTTTCACCTGAAGCTGTCGAGAAGCTAATGAGACAACAGTCTCATCATTATGTAGAAAGTACAAAAAAGCTCTCAAGGGACTTACCGAAGCAAGACACGCATATGACTCCCTTGCCGCCACTGCCGACGACGAAATATTACAAAGATGGAGGGAAGTTGAGGAGAATGCACAATCCCAACGTGCTGCAGACATCAAGTCTATGGATATTTTCGATGTACATTTCAAACAAGGTATTCCTGATTGCTTTTTCGTCGTCTATAATACTAACATCCCACAGGTCCAACCAAAGCAGAAATGCAATTACGCCTTACACAGGAGTCCCATGACTCACTCGGCGAAAAAGGTGCAGCGGCATGGCTCAGTCTTGGATTGAAGTTGGAGGAGATGCAGTGAGCCCACCGGAAATGTCTGTCTATTATCAATTGATTCAAGTGGTTGTGCAAACAGGTTGAAAGTACAGGCATTTGCAGAAAAAATGTCGAACCCACCTACTGTTCAAGATCAACTGGAACTGGCTAACCGGCGAAATCGCCTGGATCTTCAACTACAGAAATTCGAAGAGGACGCCGCCATGTTTATCGGCGAGTCTAACGATATCGACAGTTGGATGGATGAAGTAGGTTCTGAACATCGGAGGTTAGCGCTGCCCTCTTTGTATGGACGGCGAAAATGCCAAGAGCTTGGTATTGAAGACTTGGCTGAAAAAGAACTTGTTCTACGGCAAGGGCAAGCAAACGATGCACTTCACCAACTACGAATCGATCTCGGTCACCGCTCCTACCTCTATCGCACTCAAGTCAGACATGCCGACCATAGTCAGCAGCGGAAAACCAGAGCCTGGGGCAATGTGCATTCGGTAGACGATGCGGTCAAGCTACATGCCGTTATCTACAGGAAATGCAGAACGGGAATGGTTGCTCTCGAAGCTTCACCGGAGCTTCTGGACACCTATCAAGAATTAGCAAGAGAACACTTAACTTCCCAAACCACATTGATCGATCCTTCTCTTCCAGGACAGCGTAATAAAAGTCTCCCCTGGTTTTGGACCATCGACATTCCTGCAGACGCCGAAGAAGACGACTGGATGTCTGAGTGTGAAGTCATCCCACAAAAGTGTCATTGTTCATTCTGACATCACTCGCAGTTTTCCGAGTACAATGGTTACGTGCTAAAGCGGCAAAAGATCGATTTCAGGAGGAAGTCACACTTGTGGAGGCCGAGATGGGGTGGACAATCAACTATTTCCACCGTCAAAGCTTGAATTGGAAATTGTTGCACAATGCGGCGAAGGACAAAGACACCGGCAGAGCCTGCCTCGCTGCAAGGGAGTGTGCGATGTGGGAAATGATGAAGGAAGATGCCGAGCGACTGACACAGAGATTTAAGATTGCTCGTGTAACCACAAATACTTAGTTGCTTTCCTCCGCACCACATCTTTCCTACACACATCATGGAAAATCTTGTCGTTTCCGGCCCCACTAACGCCGCTAACGATTTTGTTTGGAGTACCTTTATGGTGGATATACAACTCCTCACCATTGCATACGAGGTATTGGAAATATTCGAGAATTTCCCAGAGCCTGACTCGCCGCTTTGGGAAATCTTCTGGAATAGGGTCGAGGAAATGATGGTAAGTACTATGATGTACTATATTCTGTTCATTCGATTCAGGCAATCAACAGAAA
Organism: Leccinum rimulosum; assembly: GCA_038091395.1. NCBI lineage: Eukaryota > Fungi > Basidiomycota > Agaricomycetes > Boletales > Boletaceae > Leccinum > Leccinum rimulosum. The sequence goes on along the minus strand of JBBPOJ010001539.1, from coordinate 5,828 downwards.
GCGGCTACAATGCTTGTCGGTGCAGCTACGTTGCAGGGGATGCATCTGACCATCCCAGAAACCCTGGTCTTCCTCTCTTCACAAGGTTCCGAAATTCGGCGAGAGAAGCAACACCCACAGATACCGCTTACACCACTCGCCGATGAACTTGTGGAAGAATTAGGAACTCCAGACCTGGATCGTTGGTGGTTAGATCCAGAAGGGCTCAGCAAGCCAGACGCCGCTACTTGGACATATTGTGGGTCTGACAAGGCCGTCACAACTCTGGTACGTGAACGATCTTCCAATAGACCACATCTTTTGCGGGGACTAACTTATTTAGCTTTCACAACATATTCAGCGGGAGGTTTCTCCTCCGAATTCCACATCAGCATTGTCACCGGCAAGACAAGAAATTGAATCGGCACTGCAGGCGGTGCGGCGGGCAAAGGGAATGATCAAGAAATTGGCAGATCGCTATGACCACAACGCCGTGAAGGAAGAAGCCTTGGACATACATCGTGAACTGGTGGATAGGCATGCCGCATCTGAGGCCCCAATCAAGGAAGTCCGCGCCAATGTCTGGTTAGCATCATCCAGATCAGCGTGGAACCAGTTCGCCGCGTTAGAGCTTGCCGAACAAATGGAGTCGCAGGTAGATTAGCAAAATCAGTAGCGTACATTGTTGTAAGTTTCGCCGTGTGTCACCGTGTTTCAATCAATTGTACGTTAGACTATTTTGGTGCTGGTCACCCTTTCCTTGAGAAGTTCAGCTCCTGGTGCAATTGCACCTGCTCGGATTCCTCCTCTTTCGCCATATCCACTACCCGCTTACTTTGCTCCGCAACCATCGCCATTTGCCTCCGAAGTCCAGCAGAGCTATCAGAGACTTGCTTGTAGATATCGGCGACGTGTTCCAGTTTTTGTCCTGCGTCACCGGGCAGAAGCGGACTTCGAGAGGCGAGTGTGTGAATCCCTCGAATTTTTTGCAGTTGTTTTACGCAGGACGCATCCTGGTGCATTGAAACCAGCTCAGCTTGCAGTTTTTCAAGATCGTTAAAATCGTTTTGAGTTGGCTGCTGAATCGCAATTGTAACTGCAAAGACGCTAAGTTGCTATATGATACATGGATAGAGAACGATACCGTTTTCTTCTCCTGGTTGGCGAGGGTTCACTTTGATTGAACCAATTTTCAATGCCAGTGTTTGTGGATGGTACACTGATGTGCCTTGTTCGATTTGGGACGCGAGGACATTATCCTTTTGTTTCGGTTTCGGCATGACGAGAGGAATGATGGGTTCTTCGTCGCTATCATCCAATATAAACTCCACTGACTTCGGCTGAGCCGGAGGTTTTACAGCAATATGCTGCCATGATCCATCGCTGTGCTCCAATTTATGTCCTCGCCAAATAGAAGGCTTGTCCCGTAAGGCGTTGCATCGTCTTCTTTTCTGCCGACATTGTTTACAACCCGATATCAAACCTACTTTGTTGAAATTCACAAGACATTGTATCTTGCCGGTGTGACAAATGTGGCATCCCTTTACAAAAATTAGTTTTCGGCGAACGGACCTGACAATGAGTGTGTACCGGACGGAACTCCATGTGGTCTTATTGGTTGCCTCAATTGTCAGTTTCCAAGAAATGCTGTGATCCGCGACTGACCTGTTTCAACGTCGCAATTCTGGTTTGCTTCCGCTAGTTGATATTTTGTCCACCACGTGTCAGCCTCGTGACTAAGATCAATGTCGGGCATCACATCGGTGAGGTATGGCGCCCAATCACTGAGTGAAATTATGTTTGCACTTGTGCCATTTTCTCGGATGGTTGCGGCATCTTCATCAGACTGAAGGAGTTGGAGCACCCGAACTAAGACCGAGGGCATCTTGTAAGTTTCGCCGACAAGGGCTTTGCCGCCTTGAATGAGATGTAAGAGTGATACCTACAGAAATAGTTAGTGCCACGTATGAGAAGAAAGGAATTAGAATACGAATTCGCCATGCAAGTCCTCCTTCCAATCGGTGTAGTCAGATGGCTGAAGAGGATGGACAAGAGCCGCTTTCACTCTGGCGGCATGTACGTAGATTCTTTGCTGAGTGTCTTTGATCGCCATCGCGTTAGATGTTGCTCAAGACAGCAATAAGAGTATCGATAAGGTCGGGGATTACGGTGTGGCAGGGTTTGTTGTTCGGCTCTAATTTGCTTATATTTAGAACAGCTTTAACACTAGAACTTCGACAGCGAATTTAACAATGTTTCGTTACAATGACGCTGCAAACCTGGGCCAAATAATTCCCGTGTGATTTATACCAGGGTGCGCGCGATGGATATTGAGTTATTATGATTCGTACATGGGGAAATGACAATGTATTATGTACTGGCATATACTATAGACAATAGCGGCGTTGCGCCCTGGTCACGTCTCGTCGTCACTCCTTCCTCGTGTCTCTGCCATGATGTCCCTTCGCGCTGTCAGTCGGCGTCGCTCCTCGACTATGAATTCCGTTGCAGGTACCTGCACCCCGAGCTTAGAGCCCTTTTTACCTGGGTTAGAAACCGACAGCTCGAAGAGCGTCTTAATGGCCAGCCGGTGAGTCTCAAAATTTCTACTGCCAGTTTCGCCACTGCAATAAAAATGAGATTCAGGTAAATATAATCGTCAGAAAGCTACCATGTCTGATGACGACAGCGGCGTTGCGCTCTCGTCACATCGTCGTCGTTCCTCGTCTCGCCCTCGTCTCTGCCATGGTGACCTCCTGCGCTGTCGGTCGGCGTCGCTCCTTTGTCGTTACGTTGTCGTGGTCACCGTCCATCTCCCATGTCCTTCGTCATCATGTCGCCGCCATCATTGTCGCGGTTCGCTGTCTGGGTGTGTTAAGGGGATTCGTGGAAGGTGTGGGAGGTGTGAACGGGCAAGGGGTGGGTATCGATAAGTCCTTCAATACATGGTGAGCGACTTGACATAAGGGCGAGTATACAATAAACGTCGTCTACTTATCTTTCTTTTTGAATGAACAAGTTGAATGGCCTCACAGTACTTTCACGAGACCTGGCGACGACGATGCCAAGAGATCTTTGCTGTAAGATCCTTGAAACCAGGAGGGATGGGAGAGATGCCGACGAGGCGACGAGGATGCCGAGATATCTTTGCTGTAAGATCCTTGAAACCAGGAGGGATGGGAGAAATTCCGACGACGGTATCTGGGTATAGATAAGTCCTTCAATATATGGTGAGCGACTTGAGATAAGGGCGAGCATCCAATAAACTCACAGTGCTTTTGCGAAACCTGGCGACAACGATGCAGAGATCTTTCATGTAAGATCCTTGAATCCAAGAGTGATGGGAGAGATGCCGACCAGGGTGAGTACGGTATCGTATCCCAAGAAGTTACGCGTCTGCCTAGAGTACGGTATCTGGGTATAGATAAGTCCTTCGATATATGTGGAGCGACTTGAGATAAGGGCGAGCGTCCAATAAACTCAGTGCTTTTGCGAAACCTGGCGACGAGGATGCCGAGAGCTCTTTGCTGTAAAATCCTTGAAACCAGAAAGGGGGTGGGTAGAGGCCGACGAGGCTGGAGTATGGTATCGTATCTTAAGAAGTTACGTGTCTGCCTATGAGGTAGTCTCAAAGGCACCATGTGGTGATCGGCGAATTTACTGACATGGAAGAGACGGTGAGCCAAAAGCGAGGGCGAGGGGAATAGACAGAGTGAAATGTAAAGAGATAGCGAGGTTTTGAGACACAGTCACATGATCACGTGCCATGTCCGACTTCCTCGTCCAGCTAGCGACTGTCGAAATCTCGCAATACCGAGACGAATTGAGCAGAGCCGGGCTTGCAAGATAGTGTCATGGGGATACATGTTGATGCCGAGCATGTCAACGACCATTGGAGGTACATTCAATACCGCCCACTTCAAAATATACTGTAACTACCCAAGTTTTTTCCTGAACAGTGAAAACTATCATAGCTCCCCCATTTCTCGCTTTCCCTACCACGTCCGATGGCCTCAGCCCGCTTGTATATATATAGAATAATCCTTAGTACCATAAGTTCGTTCCATGAATTCAACTGTTACCAATCCTCATGTTCTATCTGTTCGGCGTCACAGCCCTGGCTACTTGAACATTCAAGGCACTAATACTCTGTCATATTTTACCCATTTGGTCGGCGAGACTGAGTAAAACTTGTGCATGCTCTCTCGCATGTAGTAGACATAACATATTCGCCTCCCATTTGTAGCGCTAACGCCATGCCGAACTAGCTTGCCGCTAAGGAAACATATTGAGCCGGAATTGTAAAGGAGCCGTATTCCAAAAGTACTCAGTTCCAGAATGGCCTCTTCGTAATCGCCTACGGATAGCATAAGATCATACCAGCTGATGTGGGTTTTAGGATCCCGGTGTAGTGGCGATTCTCTATTTGTGATCAATGTCATCGCCGTGAAGACAGAGTACCAACGGTCTAAGTCTTCATGTAAATCGACTAGTTCGTTGTCTTCTCTCAACGTGTTCATCACGTATTTGCCGGTGGAATAAAGTTCTGGATGAACGATGGCGAGCAAGCAATTCAGCAGCTTGCCGGTCTGCCAATTGGCCTTCATCCATTCTCTTGTCCCAACACATTTTGAGTTTTTGAAAAGTGGAGATGAGCAAGGCAAGTCATCTATTGTCTTTGTACATTCTTTAGCAATACGATGAGGATTCGCTGAAAACTTACTTCATGTCCCTGTTGATGCCACGCCGCCGAAATATTCAACCATCCGGAACGGTCCTTGAAATATGCCGGATCAGATCTCCATCGTCGACTGCCAATCTTGCCAGCCTTTTTCGGTAAATTCAACAATTTTTCTGCGAACTTCGTGGATTGAATGATTTCCTCCTACAGGAATTTGAATGCTGTAGTGCAACCAAATAGACAAGCTTACCGTCCTTTTCTGTGTTAAGATTCCAGGCAAATACCAACAGAGGATTCGATCATGGCGGTCGACTACTACTGCAGGACTTGTAAGGATGGACGGTTCTTCTTTGCGGGTATATTGGCGTAAGTTGATTGGTGGGAATGTTGCCGCCAACTCGTCTTCAGCCGCCAAATGTTGCCCATCAGCTCGATTGCCTATGGCTTCGCCGTATACTTCGGCGTCCCAGAGAACACTGACTGATAACTAAGTGCGCAGAATGTCTGAAATAGTTCATAACTCACCTTTATTCCCAAAGGCGATCTCCAACACTCCCGCCATATGACAAAGTTCTTCTTCCAATGAAACGTCGACAATGAGTCCCTCCACCTTGCAATGATTTCTGAGTGTTTGAATGAACATGATGTGAATTCATCAAAAATGAGTTTTGTTGAACACGCCACCACCGAAATTACAGAAACAGAATTTAGGTAACTAATCGTGCGATGTTACAAATTATACCGTCAATTGAAATTATACCGCTATGTCCTAACACCTTCCAGAAGCGACACAATCCTTCCCTCCAAAGGCCCAGGTGTCTTGGAAATCTCGTCAAGTTGTTTGCACAATGCGTCGTTGACCTTGATGTCCTTCAGAAGGGATGACTGAAGTTGATCGATATGCGAGCGTAACGATGGAGATCGTTGGCGAGCGAGCAATTCGCTGCACAAATCGAAGCGCCGATCGAGCGACGCGGAGGTGGCGGCTTGCTGCTTGAGTACCAATTCTGCCTCACGAGTCCGCGCAGAAAGGTCTGCGATGGCGGCCTCCAACTTGAGAACATTCGGGTCGACGTCGTTGCTGCTTGGAGTGGCGTCCTGTTTGCCATCGGTATCGCTATCTTTGTCGAGCTCGTCGACCTCCATGGAGTCGGAATATTCCGCCTTG
>JBBPOJ010001538.1:0-13004 GCA_038091395.1 Leccinum rimulosum | reverse complement strand
AATGTACTTGTGTTGTCCCCCAGCAGAGTTGGTGGAAGGTGTCAACTTAGTCCGTCATTCTTGTACTGTTGTCGAGTGCTTGGAAGTTGTTGTGAATGCTATGTTCAATAATTGGAACGAAACAAAGGTGTGAATTTAATCTCAATGTTCACTATGTGGTACCACTGCTTGTAACCGTCCTGCCGCGAAAAAGACGCGCTTGAACGTTCATGCTCCCGTTCGGAGAATTCATTGGCGTTAGTATCAACTCACCTACTGAGCTTTACATAGTATCTTCTTTACCGAGAACGACCTGCCAGTTTATGGGCGGCGGCCTATGATGCACGATTACTATAATGCGTCTACTTCTGTGCCACAGAAAGAAAAGACAAAAGAAAGGCAACTCTTTACCAAACACGGCTGGCTCCGTCGTACGACAGGGGTCCAAAGATCGCATTTGGGTGTACCTCGACGTCGATTCTGGGAAGAGCTTCATCTCGGGATCCGGAACGAGTGGTGCCGAGGGTGCAGTCGATCGAGTCCGATTTGCGGCCGTCATCATATCAGGGGAAGCATGGTTCGAAGGTACCCTATTGACCATCTACGGCTGCCGGCGCCCGCATTGCCGAGTTCCCCGCGTTCAGCAGCTCATCGGGTCCAATGCCCAACGTGATTAACAATACATATGCCACTGTGGAAGTACCACCGAGGTGAGCGTGGGCCCAGTGGCAAATGAATGGCTGGGAATCTCTCCATCGGAGGGTCCATCGATGGTGATAACAAAGTACTACTTATTTTGCTCAGTGGAGCACCAGCAGCGATGAATCGTAATTGAACTCACCACATCAGCTGGCTGATTTGGAGACCATCTGACCTGATCGTATAAACTTCGTCTTGCACGATGTCCAGTTTGGTTTCCGTTTAGGACTATTGGGTATAAAGAGGTGATCTGAGGTACCAGCAGAACGTTCCCCGCTTCAGCAGCTCATCGGGTTTGCTGCCCAACGTGATTAACCATACATATGCCATTGTGGAAGTACCACCGAGGTGAACGTGGGTACTAGCACTGGCAAAAGAATGGCTGGGAATCTCCAATGTCCATCGAAGGTTCCATCGATGGTGATAACTTGAAAGTACTACTACTTATTTTGCTCAGTGGAGCAACAGACGGGCCACCAGCAGCGATGAATCGTAATTGAACTCACCACATCAGCTGGCTGATTTGGAGACCATCTGCCCTGATCGTATACATTTCGTCTTTGCACGATGTCTTCCGTTCAGGATTATTGGGTATAAAGAGGTGATGAGGTACATACCAGCAGAACAACGTGGCTTGTCAGGAACAGTCCAATTTGTCATTTCCTCATCGAACATTTTGAACAAGCACTCACTTTCTCTTTTCAAGCCCGTCCTTGGGTTCATGTCTTGTATGAACACCACCGTGAGTCCGTGACGCGCTGTATTGTCAACCACATCGGAAGCTTGGTGGTTGTTCTATTCTCGCCACAGGGACATTATGTGCACCATGTGTAGTATCAGGCTCTTTCTGTCCTAATCTTGTTGTTGAGCCCCATGATGGCCGCATCGACTCGCCGAACTTGAGTCGAACAAGTTCCACTTTGAAGTTACACGTTCACACGGTCACCTCGTCCCAATTGTTAGGTTTGCGGGCCTACGAGGGCCCAACTAGGACTCTGCCAATTGGACAGGAAAACGACGACACTTTCATTCACAGTCCAAATGCGTGTCTTTGCGTGTGTCTTGAAAGAACTGGCAAGTACTGTATCCGAAGCATGGAGTCGTGGTGATTGATAGGTTATACCCAGGATGGTGCGTATCAAAACTTGCAACCTAGTAATGTGCTTCCAGTAGCCTCTTCGCACCGGCGCCCGCAAGTGGTAACCCAGTCACAGTGTGTATTTGCGCCTCAGGATGCAGCGAGCATTTGCTTGAGCAGGCTCTCAGGTTGACAATCTTGGACGCCGACCCAGTATTTAAGAATGGGCCCCTTCGTCAAAATTTCTGCTCGTTCGAACTCCCTAGTCGCGAATGGCCGTTCTCAGATCATCTGACTTCAAAGAGTTCCCTGCATGTGATGTCCTGGGTTATAGCTTGGACTTCACGACAACCAGTTCAACGGACGTAAAATCGGTTGGTCTTTAAAACGGTCTGTTTGTCAGGATTGACGCCCATCTCACCTTGCCTTCAAGGTCATTGCAGCCGTCAAGAGGGGCCGCAGGATGATCAGATACTATCCTGACGAAGACACGCGAAAACTTGAAGTAGGCAAGTACATTCATACCGCGAACATCAATTTCTTTCTCACATTATTTGGCTCCGTAGAGGGGGTCGTCTATGACGTCCCGCGGTGCATTGGCATAACGGATTATAACAGCAGCGATGGCAACTATGTTACTTACAAGAACGGAGTGGAAGCGGCCTCTACACTCAAAACGGATACCTCCCTCTCGGCTCGCTACCTTGCGGTATCTGCAAGCAATTCTACCTCCTATTCTATCGAAAAGACGTACAGGAGAGAAGACCAATGGGCTATGTACAGCTTCAATGCTGACACTTACCTTGCTTCGCTCAGAGATTACTCCGACATGCTCAACACGTCGAACCTCTTAAGTAGGCTCGAAGACTTGGAGCCCATCGGAGATGGCAGCAACGATAATCTTGTTGATGACTGGAAGCATTTCTTCTCTTCCTGGGGCACTCATGCCATCATCAATGCGGCGTTCGGCGCTCGATTCCAATTGGTAAGCTGACGGACATCCTCACGCATCATGCTGTCGCTCACCATTTGGACCGCCAGAACGTGTGGGCGTCCAACTCCAACAGCTCGGTTAACGAGCGGTTCTCGACCAGTGTTACCGCTGCATTCGACGGCATCGGCATGGGCGGCAAGTTTGATACCTCTGTGATGAAAGAAGAACAATACAAGACATTCTCCGAGTACATGCAGAAGCAGGTGTCCGTTGTGGGTGGCAACCCTCAGATCAACAAGGAGCTCACCGCGGATCCCGCGCACAACGATGTCTTTGTGAAATGGGCTGGCACCGTCGCCGAAGACTCTTCTATCACGGGTATGAACGTGGTCGAGCTATGGGTCCTTATGAAGGACTCGGCCAAGAAAGAGGTCCGAGAAGCCGCTAAGATGGTCATGGACGCGTATAATTATATCGTCTCGCACCCACTTCCATACAAGACGCCCGTCGTATTCGACATCCAAAGTGACTGTGAGTTGACAATTGTCTGCAGCAGGTTTTGGTACACAGTATTTACTAACGAGCGCGATGCAACAGGGGCCGAATTCAACCTCTTGGCTCCGGAAGCCGTCATCATACCAGACCCCAGCAACCCGTTCCCGTCCAATACTGTCGCGGCGAACACCCGTGTTCAGTGGGGAAAGGAATACAGTCACAAATATGAAAGAAAGACGCTCAGGTGACTTTCCTTGGATTCTGCGTGCCATCGACCGCGGACGTTGGTTCAATATCCGGCTTCCAGGTTTTATGTCGTCAACGACGGCTCGCCCATCGATTTCTCCATCTCCCACGGAAGCAATGGCGCCAAACCAAACCAGGGAAGAGCGGAGGCTCTCATAGAGAGGGTGAGTAACCTGCAGCTGCGTAAACAATTGGTTATCGAGCTCACTCAATCCCGGTCTTCAGGTGAGTTATTTGAGCGACAAAGTCACGGGTACGTCCCCACCCCCCATATGACTCTTACCTTTGCTTGCCTCTTACGCATCCGACTTTGAAAAGATAACGTGTGGAACACCATGTGGTTCTACCAGAAGCCGGTTTCCGCCAAACCTGCTTCCACGAAATTCAAGCTCGAGCGCACTGTATATCAGTGGGACACAGTCCTCAAGGAGTATTTGGAGGAAATTGGGGCCGGTGATTGGCTGTGATCTGTTGTTGATGCACATCAGTGGTCTCGTACGTGTAAGTTAGCAAATCTTCATGTCGGTGTCGGTGTCGTTGTATGTAGGTCATGTTGCGATGAGAATCTGTCCCATAAGTCACTTGATTGAAAGGTCGACAACATCAAATCAATTGTTTGAAATTTTGTCCAGGCGACCCCTGTGATGACTTACTGTCAACGACGGTTGGTTTGTACGCAATGAACAGAAGTTCTAAGAAGTATTACGCTTAAGTACTCACAGCGTCACGCCTCCTCAAAGCCTCCAAATACACACCTGCGGCACTCACCACTCCTCCCGCCTTCTCACAACGCCCTCCAATGCCAACTCCGCCCCCGCCTCTGCCCCTAGTACTCCATTTATACCCGCACCCGGTAATACCAACACCAAACTCGCGCAAGCCCACCTGGTCGCCAAGGAACGCGAGCTCGACATTTGTCGGATCGCTGTCGCTCATGATGGACTCGGAGCATGATGTCGTGCGGCTCATCGACTGCGCTGCTGTCTGGGCAGAGAAGGGAAACAGGGATTCGGACTCAAGGCTCTCCAGGCCCTAGGTCAGAGCGATATTCAGAAGGACGGGAACCTAACTCGGGTGCGTGTATACATTCGTTCGTTTCGCTCATCCTCGAATATCTTCTATTTAGTTCCGACGCCCGCGCCAAACCACTTGGGTACACATTGGAGCTACCCTTCAGATAGCTCCTCCCTCACCATATCTCAGAGCGCTTCTCAGATCGTAGCTCACTCCACCGAGGCGAGCACGAAAGTCCCCCCCCCCCCTCATTTAAGCAATACCCAAACCGACAGGCAGTCAAGTCCAGGTCCGAGCGCAAGCCCAAGTCGAACCCCCGAGGTCCAACTCGCGCAAAAATCAAAGCCCAACACCAATGCAGACGCTGATATGATGGTCCCAACCGGCGTTCGCTCACGGTCCCTTTCGAACGATGATCATTCAGCTCCAGTAACAACAACGCAGAAATCTTCTGTGAGATAGGAACGGCGGCATTCTTACCCAGGCGTTCGCGCCGGCCATCCTCCCAGCACTTTGCAGAAGTCTTCGACGAAATCTCTGACGCCTCGGCCCTCACATCATTGCCTCCACTCCAATGACGCCACCAAAACCAAAATCAATGCCACGACTTTGCTCCCCGATCTCTCTCGCCTCAAGTCTTCCCTACTCGCGACTCTGACGAATCCGAAGAATCCAACGACGAATATGGCGACCCATCTGATGGTCACCCTGTTGGCGGGTCTTCTAAGTCGTCGAAAATGACCCTTTCGACGTCATTCAACGATCGATGGTCATTAGTCCCGGGCCATCCGTGGGTTTAACGCCCGTCGCGCCCAATACAGCTACTGACCATCCCAGCCACCGAACGCATTGGTCTCACTGAACACACCAAGGGCACGGACTGGTTTGTCGGTCCCAACCTCCGCGCGCACTAGCGCTAGCGCATCCAAATCTGCGTTGGGTCCCAGTTCGGTTTCGGGTCTGGGTTGGGGTTGGGGTCCAGTCTCGGGACCGACCCTGACGCGAAGGGGGACGGCGACGGACACATTGACTGGAGCGACGGGCCTAGGTAAATCGCGAACGGCCTGTAGGAGCACGACGAAGCGTCGCAAGACATCCGTGGCGGGTCTGAGGAGAAGCGATCAGGGACAGTCGGATAGGGGAGGTGATGGTCAGGAGCGGGAATGAGGCCGAGCTGCTGAAGGCCAACACTAATCCGGGTCAGGGAGCGCCACCACCAAGACGCACTGCAACGACCACGGCTGGCACGAGCCGTTTGGATGCTGCGAAGACGAGACACCGACGTTCATCGTCCTTGTCAGAGGTGGATGTGCACCTCGCGATGTTATCGTCGTCGCCCACACCCTCACAGACGCCAGTTCCTTCTCAATCTCCAACTTGCACCCATCGTCTGGGTCGTCCTCGTCTCTGAAACCGCGCGCACGACGTCAAGCAGAGGTCGGCAACGGACACGCACAGAAGCAGCACGTCAAAAATCAGAGCTTGATGAGCATTGTCGCGGGCGTGACATGTCAGTGCTCGCGATCGCGTCAAGCCGACAGAGGCGGCGCGATGAAGTCGTTTGATGTACTGCATGTGCCGGTGCCGTTGGTGTTGAACAGGGAGGTGGTTGGTGATCGGTATCGGTCTCCTGTGAGGGTTGTCGGGGGGAGGTTTGGGATGGATGCGGCCATAGCAACAACGACAAAGAACGGTCGAGGGCACGCGAGGTCTCAAGTTTGCCTGAGAATGGGCGATTGGATGGGGAACGAGGGCAGGGACAGGGCTGGGGTCCGGTGAGAATGCCATTGAGATCGGCGTTGCGCAACGCCAGTCGGACGCCGTCTCCGGTCCTGTTTCGGTGATAACACCCGTGGTGCGGACTACGACGATGGTGGCGGGGACGGTCGTTTCGCGGGGAGGTGCTGCTGCAAGGTCGGGAAGTGTGGAAGCAGATGAACGAAACCGAGGTCGGAGGTCATGGAGGGATCCGGCGTCGGTGTCGTCGTATGGGACTGGGAGGGAGAGTTTGGATGATGGTCATGTGCTGCAGTCAAGGGTGCCGTCGCCGTCTGGCTTACGATCGCGGTCCCCGGAGCCTTCGTTTACAATTCCGCCGCTGCCGCCTGTCGACCCTCCTTCCGTGGTGCGGACGCTACACGACTGGGTACGGTACGCTAATCCTAACGCGACAGAGTCGTCGGTACTGCCTTCGTCAACCATGTCGACGCAGACGGATGTCACGGCCGCTGCTGGTACAGTCAAGGTGCGACGCAAGAGCGGGCGGATGAGTCTGCAGCCTACGTTTTCGCCTACTACGCTGCCTGCGCTATTTTGATGAAGACGATGAGGACGGGGTGGGGACCGCGTCGTGGAGTCGGGCGTTCCCGATGAAGGAGGAAGGGGACTACGCTCGAGCAAGGAGGCGCGGTGGTAAAAAGCTTGAGTCCGAACATGAAGACATGGGCTGATTCGAGCGAGGAGGACAAGGCATATGGGTGTGCGAGGTGGTTGTTGAGTCAGAGTCTGGATGTCGGTCGTGTCGGTGGGGTAATACCCATACACATACATGCTGATACAAAATGCAAGACAAGGGCGAGATGAGACTCGGGGTTGATTATTTTGATTATTATATAGGTTTCGTGTCTGTGGTCACTGTTTTATTTCTCTAGCAGCCTGAGCATCCGAGTATTTATTTTTTTCTTACATATGTTTTCCCACCACTAGTATGCTTAGCAGTTTCATTCATTTCAGTGTCAGTCTATATAGCACAACATGTTCGAGGGACCAAGCATCATAACCAAGAGGCTGCAAGCCAATCATTTCCAACAAGATACCCACAACTCTCCAAACAAGGATTGATCAATGGAAAGTTGGCAAACTCTGTCAGGAGTTATAATCAAAGAGTAGTAAGGATGGTAAGCAAGCTGCCTATTCCATGGTGCAACCCAACCAAGACAGCCACCATTAGAAGATTTGATCCAACCATCTTTGTGCTTCAAAGGACCAAGGAAGAGAAGACCTTGTACACTCCACACTTTGATAGTTTTATCCCATGACCCAGAGACAATGTGGGTTCCATCTTGTGAATAGGCCACAGAACTGACTACATCTGTGTGTCCCTTAAATGGACCTGCAATAAGCTGACTATTGGTTGCATTCCAAATTCTAATGGTGTTGTCCCAAGAGCCAGAGACAATGCAAGTTCCATCAGGTGAATAGGCAATAGAACTGACTGCATCTGTGTGTCCCTCAAATGGACCTGCCACAAGCTGACCATTGATTGCATTCCAAATCCTAATGGTCTTGTCTTCTGAACCAGAGACAATGCAAGTTCCATCAGGTGAATAGGCAACAGAGCAGACTGCATCTGTGTGTCCCTCAAATGGACCTGCCACAAGCTGACCATTGATTGCATTCCAAATCCTAATGGTCTTGTCTTTTGAGCCAGAGACAATGCAAGTTCCATCAGGTGAATAGGCAGCAGAGTAGACAGTAGATGTGTGCCCCTGGAATGGACCTGCCACAAGCTGACCACTAGTTGCATTCCAAACCACAACTTTGGTCTCATCCTGTGAACCTAAGACAATGCAAGTTCCATCAGGTGAATAGGCAACAGAGAAGTCTGATTCTGTATGGCCCTCATATGGACCTGCCACAAGCTGACCATTGGTTGCATTCCAAACCCTTATAGTCTTGTCCCATGACCCAGAGACAATGTGGGTTCCATCTTGTGAATAGGCCACAGAACTGACTACATCTGTGTGTCCCTCAAATGGACCTGCCACAAGCTGACTATTCAAGGTTACATTCCAAACTGTGATGGTCATGTCAAAACAGCCAGAGACAATGTGGGTACCATCAGGTGAATAGGCAGTAGAGGTGACTGGTTCTGTGTGTCCATGAAATGGGCCTGCCACAAGCTGACCATTGCTTGTGTTCCAAACCCTAATGGTCTTATCCCAAGAGCCAGAGACAATGCAAGTTCCATCAGGTGAATAGGCAACAGAGTAGACTGAAGCTGTGTGACCCTCAAATGGACCTGCCACAAGCTGACCACTAGTTGCATTCCAAACCACAATGGTCTTGTCTTGTGAGCCTGAGACAATGCAAGTTCCATCAGGTGAATAGGCAACAGAGTTGACTGATCCTCTGTGTCCCTTCAGTGGACCTGCCACAAGCTGACCACTTGTTGCATTCCAAACCCTAATAGTCTCATCCCAAGAGCCAGAGACAATACAAGTTCCATCAGGTGAATAGGCAACAGAGGTGACTGGTGATGTATGTTCCTCAAATGGACCTGCCACAAGCTGACCATTGATTGCATTCCAAACCCTGATGGTACTGTCTTCAGAGCCAGAGACAATGCAATTTCCATCAGGTGAATAGGCAACAGAGTAGACTGGGTCTGTATGTCCCTCAAATGGACCTGCCACAACCTGGGCACTGGTTGCATTCCAAACCCTAATAGTATTGTCCCAAGAGCCAGAGACAATGTGAGTCCCATCAGGTGAATAGGCAACAGAGGAGACCCAGGATTTATGTCCTGTCAGGACATGAACCTCAGCTGGCCAATGCATAGGATACCCAGAGGTGATGGATGTATGTTTCTGCAGGTGATTAGACCAGATTGCATGGAGTGGAGAGCCAGAAGGTGTTTGAGGCATGGCAGACAGGTACAGATGGCAAGTAGATTCTCTTAGGACAGGAGCAAATACTTGGATGAATTGAGATGCATCTGATGCTATCATGCCAACTTCATGGTCCTGTCATCATGCATATTCAATATTGACCACATATTGTCATGGATCATCTCACCTTTGCCCACTTTGACAGGCTATTGCAGGCCTCTATGGCAGATATGATCATTGTCTGTGGTGAGATGACTGAGAGAAGACTGATGGCTTCAAGCCAGTAGGGAAGGGAATTCTTGAAGAAAGACGTGATCTCATTCAACATATCTTGGTCAGGAGCAGAGCTACTGTGTTTCAGATGAACCATCCAGTATTGACAAGAGTATGCCAACTGAGGGGGAATGGCTGCCTTTACTCGACCTGGCAGATCAGGAATAGTGGAGTTGAACTGTCGAGAGTCCTTTAGATCACAGATATTGAAGTGAAGCTTCTCCTGCATGCACGCAGTCAGAGCTTGGCCAAGGGAAAGAGAGTGATGGGATTGAATGACAACATGAAAGATGGAACTCCGAGCTCCGTCCAGCAAGAAGTCACGGAAGGATGTGTGGAGTGGTCGGATAGGCTTCTCTTCATCATGTACCCCATCCAACAATGAGCCCATGGGTTTAATGATATCCAGAAAATTCCACTCTTCTTGTCCCTCGAATAACAAAGAAAGGGACTTCAATGAGAGTGGCTCCTGCAATGCTAGCACAATGGCCATCATGTTTCGGAAAGACTGCCGAGCCTCACTCAATGTAAACACTTGTCCCAGAATGGTATGGTATAGGTCATCTAGAGGGCGGACTGTGGTATCCTTTCCCTGCTCCAGAAGGATTTTCAGCCGCCTTGATTGGGGGACCCCAGCAGAGCCGTCTCCCGTAATAAATTTACAAGCAGCAGAAGCCCATTGGAAGAGACGTTGTGAACGGTGGACAAGCAGTCGACACCACTCTTGCTGAGGCCAGGCACTTTCTAACGCAGTAAGATGATGAAGTGAATGATGGATGAACCTCCGAAGGTCTTCCTCCACATCTTCGCTGGGAATCTCTCCCATTTGCTTATGTACCAGATTCAAGTCTGACGAGGCGAACGTGGAGAAGATATCATCTTCGGGTCGAGCAGTGATCAAGAAACGAAGGTTGGTTGGAAGGGTGTTCTCGGAAATGTGCTTCGAGATAGCTTTCAGCAGTTGCCCGCGATTGGTGCGAGTGCCACTTTCATCGAGGGCGTCTATGACGACCACCAATGGCCCGACGGGATCGAGACGCTCAAAAGGTTCGATGATAAGCCGCTCGATCTGCTCGGCCGGTGATGCGGACGTGCGAAGCGCCCGGTTGTCTTTCACGATATCCCAAAGGGCAGATTTGTACTGCGGATCGTGATCAGACAAGTCCCGTGCGATAGTGCTGAACAGAGTTTGGGGATTCCGCCTCGCGACATCGGTACTGGAGAAGCAATACGACGACCCCAGTCGCTTTTGCCCGTCATACAGTCGAGCGATGGTGTGAGCCACTGCCGACTTGCCCGATCCAGCCACGCCAGTGAGCAAGCACACTCTTGGGGCATCTTTGTCGGGATTGTTGAGGATATCACAAATGTCGCGAAGCAAGGACACACGCGTCCCAGGAAGGCATCCTTTTTCCTGCAGATATCTGGCACCAAATGCGTATGGCATGTCATTCAGGTCTATGGCTTCCACTGTATGCCAGGGCCATGAACGTTCTGCGCGCAGTCCGTTCAAAAGGTCAGACTCACCGGCATGATCCAGAGTATTCATTAGACGAAAGACCATGATACCCGTGTGCACCGTCACACCTTCCAGGAATGAGGTCTTGAGCTCTGTTAACTTCGTCCCGTAACTATCGATCCTTGCATCTATATCAGAGAGCGTATATTTTGCCGTCCGAGCCCCTGTTAATGGAGATCAGTCACAAGTTGAAAGGCGGATTCGACGACGACTAACCAAAGTTGTCTTGGGCATATTCAGTGACGAAGTAGCCACACTCTGTCACTTGCTGTATCAGAAGCGTGATGGTCTTGATGTGTGCCTTGATCGCCTTCAAAGGTTCGGCGTCGTTGACGAAGTCGAAGACGTCACTCATCATGGTGGCCAAGCGAACGACCCGATCATCGCGATTTTTCTGGTCTATCAGCACCTGTGTGCCAAACGGCGATCGATTAGCGATAGGGCAATGATGAAGAAAGAGACATACTCGGCTCGCAGCGGAGATAACAGACCAAGCAAGCGACGCGTAGGGATGAACCTGTCTTGCATTGAGATCGTGGGAGTGTAGAGAGAACAGACAAGAAAATACCTCGGCGATGCTTGCCACGATCTTGTTGAATAGTTCGATCCTTTTCAACAAAGTACCCCACGTATTGTTGCATGCTTCTGCTCCACTCACAACCTGTGGGCCAACGTCGACCGCCAAGGATAGTACGGCAACCGCTGCGGGTGTGGAACCAAGTGCGTCGATCGCTCTGGTCGCCTCTGTGACAGCTTGTTCAGCTTGACGTTCGTCTGCGTTGGTATTCCCGGGTGCGCTAACGGTCAACGCAAATTTGATGGTGATCGATGAAAGATCGGAACCATCGGGTGTGCGGTCCAAGCTTGGAAGACGCTCCTGGAAGACTGATCGGAAAGATCGCATGAGCAGAACGCACAGCGAAAAAAGTTTCCGTACCATTTCCCGCAGTGAGTTTTTCGAGAATGCTGCCAATGGTTTCATTGAGACTTCCGACTAGTTCCAGCTTTTTGAAGTGATGGTTTTGGTACACGTCAAGAATGAGAACGGAGTCGTCGTTTCCGTCACTGAGAGAATTCAATTCTCTGGCATCGAACGACGAACGTGTACCCACAAAAAGAGATTGTCGGTCCAAGTGGTGCAGTTCTTTTTCTCTTTCGCTTTCTTCGTCAGCCGCGATGTATCGCCTATCGAGAATTTGACTTGATATTGCCTCGAGAGAGGACGTTTGCGCAGCCCGACTGAGCGAAGTTCGATATCTGAGAATCAGGTGAATTTGTATGCGACAGGAATGTTTTCACCAGGCTTGCCTTTGATGTTGATAGTCTTTGCTCTGAGTCGCCCGAGTCAGCATGTTACCCAGGATCGTGATACGAATACATAGACATACATGATTGGATTCATGGCTATATTGGCCTGTAAAGTTTGCGTGAGTCTGGTGAGTATTCGAGCAGTAGGAGGTGAGGTGGTGGGTAGACGATGGACGAAACTGGGAGCTTAACAAGTGAGCGGCTATGGCTATGACTCGAGGCAGTGCCAGTGGCGGTGGTCCGCAACTCACTTTGTTGCCAGAAGTAAGTACTCCTTGAGATGATTATCGCGATTTTTCTGGTCTTGATCTCGTCATTCAAGCGTTTCCTGGAAGCCTATATGATGAATATTTAGTGTGCGCCAACTCACGGGGATCCCCTGCCAATGCAATTGAGTGATAGGAAGTCGCAGTGACCACAAGGACATGTTCGACTCTGAGAAGGTCAGTAAGATTTTAAGTTGTCCATCCGTTGGCAGAGTTCGATCCATAAATCACCCAGATATCACTCGCTTCCCTCTCCGCTTACGCTAAGGCTAGCGATCCACCCGCTCAGCCCATCGTCGCCGCCGTCCGACGGTCGACGCATTCACATCTGCAGACGACGCTCTACGCCATCGCTATGCCCACACGCAAGGCGCGCCCAGCTCGTTATTCTGAAGGACCTCGAGGATGACGTGACCGCCGTTCTCCGCTACCGTGATATTCTGTAAGTACTTTCTGTTCCACTTGCTACGCTTATGTACTCACATCACTCGTCTCCTCAAAACCTTCAAATCCACCCGCGACACCGCTCCTCGGAGCCGCCTGCTCATATCGCACTTCACCCTTCTCCTTCCTCCCCTCCTCC
>JBBPOJ010001537.1:0-13016 GCA_038091395.1 Leccinum rimulosum | reverse complement strand
GTACACTGAGCTCGAGGCCAGGTGGCCTAAGCAAGAGTGGTGTCGATTGCTTGTCCACCATTCCCAGCATCTCTTTCAATGGGCTTCGACTGCGTGCGGATTTGTCAAAGGAGAGGGTGCTGTTGGAGTCAGCCCTTCGAAGCTGCTTCTAGAACACACCGGGGGTACCGTGATCCGGCCTCTAGATGCAATATACCAAACCATTCTAGGCCAACTCTTCATGCTCAGTGAAGCTCGACAATCTTTTCGGGATGTGATGGCCATTATCTTGGCGCTGCAGGAGCCACTATCGTTGATGTCCCTTTCTGCGCTGCTCGGGTTTGATGAAGACTTCAATATTCGGGAGATCATCAATCCTATGGGATCATTGCTGGATGGAGTGCATGATGAGGAGAAGCCCATTCGACCACTTCATTCATCCTTCCGTGACTTCTTGTTGGATGAAGCACGGAGTTCCTCCTTAGACGCTTCCTATGGCCCTACCCGCCAAATTAGCATAAGTGTCACATAGCCGTGGTGTTACTAATATGTGACAGGGAGGGTGTCACACAGGTGGCACTGATCGGAATATTCCGAAGCTCCGTGAGAGCACGCCCAAAAAAATGGATGCGGCATCGAGACTAGCAAGTTTGATTGTAAACCTTACGTTAGAACCTGCCTCTAGCCCAACGGAACGTGGCTACTCTCACCATGTTCATGTATCAGGATGGAGACATGGATTCGGACGAGCAGCACTCCGACTGGAGCTCTTCGGCTGCTTCCTATCGTCCAGATTCAGTGTCCCCCGAGCCAGTTGACTACACAGTAGCTGGACACAGGCGTAGTTCGACCTTTGGAGAGGCCCTAGGCCCACTCATCGAAATTGCCGACCTTTCGAAAGATGAAGTGAATAAAGCATCGGGTGTGAGTAACCTTATCGACTGTGTGGCTCTAAATTTATTCTTTTAACCAGACTCTTGTGCATCCATTGAATCACTCGCTCAGCACAACACCTCGCATAGGCCTAGTGGCCAGCCCTTCAGCTGCTGTGACGCCCAAGAAACCTGCAAATACATTCCCTCCAGCTCCAACCCGACAGCATGATGTGGCTTCCATCGCTCATGCGCTCGATTTCCTTGGAGCAGTGGATGAACTGGTCTGGCAGCGGACTTCAGCTCCACCAGGGTGTCCTTTGCTGCTTCCGGTATTTTCAAAGCAGAACATTGCCATTTTGTTTGCTCGCATTGAGGCATGGGAACGGGCAGTTCGCCAATCATCGCGAGTTTGAAAAGTGCTATGAAGTAGTAGACTCGTGAGCACACCTATAACATATCACCTTCCTTGCACATACTTACAACATATACATATAAATATCAGTATGACATTGTGATACAGACCTCGTTTGCAATCCCAACGTGCTCCGACTCTCCGAGTCTAACGATAGCGTGCCGAGTCTTGTCACCACCCTCATCCAGTGGCGACATGCCACTGGTCATTGCTTTCTCCACTTCAACACCTATTTAGCATGCTGTTCAACATCGATGCGATATGGCAGTGGGACGCCGTGACACACATCCATGTTTGCGAAACCTTGACGTGTAAGTGTATGGAAAGCAAAGCATTCATGCTCACTTTTGATGTCCAGAGTGCTTCTTTTGCAGTTATTTTTGTTTTCCGATTTGGTTATGTGGGTTTTCACCCGTATATTCTGGGCTCATGAAAGCCTCCACTCGCTTCTATCCAGTCAACACATAAGTCTGGTCTCCAATTCCGGTTTCAAGGGAAGGTAAGTACGTTGTGCAGTATCCAACTCAATACGGTGCGAGCGGTTCAGCGTTGAGTACTCGAGAGTAATCGACTTCATAGATATAAATAATATATAAATGCGGCAGATTATCCAGTTCAAGACCCGTCGATGAGTACCGGTGCCGGCATCTCAAAGCCTACATGACTGTAAATTTTATGCAGACGCAAGTAGTGGGAATGATCGTTCAATCTGGGTTTCCTCTACCCACTCCTCGTGCTTTGTGGATTGCAAAAGCTTGTATATGTGCTCATCCGGCTACTGAGCGCCAGTGGTGACTCTGGTGAGCCTCTCCGGATCTTATTGTCTTTCATTTTGGTCTTTGCGTGTTCCTTGTCGCCTCCGGCAATGTCGCATTCCCATAGAATCCATAGAATGACGCATGGCTCCCTGTGAACGCGCTACTTGGCGGCCATGTTCTCTTTCTTCTTCTCTGCGTCCATGTGCTCAAGAAGTGGTATTGCCCCTTCAAGGCTCGAACGGGATCGATGTACACCTCGCCTTTCACCCCCATTGTGGTCCACTCTGGGGAACGGCCTCGGATGTCAATGCAGGACTTGACCTTGCTGAGATTCAGACCATCGTATCCTTTGGCGTACGTACGCGCTCGGTCCATTCACTTTGCATGTGTTCATCGGTGTTTTGCATCTGTGTATGACTCGTGTACGGACGGGGGAAGGCAGGATGGTGGCCCGCTCGCACCAGCCGTCGTGATCCCTCCAAATCCATTCGCGGGCCTTCGCTCGGCGAATGGAAAGATTTAGGTCGAGCACATTGCAGACAGCATCAACGCAACGCTTATGGACTACGCTGTACGTCTCCTTCAGTGCACGTCATGACATATGTATTGAGTCCCCGCGAGTGGTCTAGTGCAGTGACCAACATTTCCCTCTGGCCCTCTAACCCATACCCAAGGGACTTTATCATGCAAAGTAAGAGAAAGCCAATTCGAAAGCAATTGTGTGTACTCGACTGATCTTCGCCGCAGCAACGACGTTCCTCGATCAATCGAACCAACTCGACACCGACACCACGCTTTACACTATCTTTTTTGGCATCAAGTCAGTTCCTTCCTCGAGCACACCTCCGCACGGCTGACGAAGCTCGACAGTGACTGGGGCAATGCCTTTGGTAAGTATGCCCTGGACCATGTCGAGACATCCCGTCATAAATGTTCACCTACTTACGTACAGTCGACGGTAACCACCTGCCGCAAGCAGCCCATGACCTCCTTGGTCAAATGACCCTCCTCTCCGAACCCCCTACCAACGCACGCATCTTCCTCGTTACCGACGTATATGGTCTAGGTACCCATGGTGCCTGGGGAGAAGCCTGGCTCCAGCTCGTCTTCAATGGCCTCATCGCACTTCGCGCCCGGAATCCCTCGTTCAATATCGCCTTTGCTAATTTTGCAACGATATGGGACGGGGTGTTCGGTTTGAGTCCCGGGCACGAGGCGTTCGGCTATGTGAGTACGGAAGCCTGCAACCCGGGACCAACAACGGACGACAGTTGCGAGGATCCAGATCATCACTTCAAGTTCTATTGGTTTATAAGGTGCGTTTTTGGGGGGTTTTTTTTTTCATGGATTCGGTAATCGTGGAACTGGCGTGTCAATAAAACGGCAGACATCCGTCGAGGGTGACACACAAGATCATGGCGGACTACGTCTTGGAAGTGTTGGACAATTGTCGCGTGGCATGAGCCTAGCAAGGCATCCGGTTTGGATATCCAGCTCAAATTTTCAATATATGGATTGTATGTTGTATGTTGTACCCACAGTGTTAAATAGTTTCCCTTCCCCTGTTGTATTTTATCGCTATCTAGAACCGAAGAAACGAACTACATGTATGTCTTTCGCTTGTGGACCTCCCTTCGTGCCAAGTTAGCCAGCGTATAAGTGGACGGATCGGGACTTGCAATTCAAGTGGATGAATCCATCTTCCGTAAACACGGAAAGACAATTGTGACCATCTGGCAAAAGAACACGTATGGTAGTACACTACAACGACATCGCGCCCACCTCGTGATGAATCAAGGGACAGTGGCAGACGACTGGCATTTGCGTGCACTATGCCCCATTCACTTTCTCAGTAGACATCCTGATGTCCTCATTCCTTCTCGTGTCCTCTAGTGCCATTTTCAATCTAAAAGTAGTTCGAGGGTCAGTCTCGCTCCATATCGAAAGCAGCGTGCCACAAACATGAATTCATCGTCCAGCACCGTCGTTTCGCGGATACGCATATAGATCATCGGGAAGGAGAACAAGAGCCTAGCCACCACGAGGCACCACGTCGACAGAAAGATGTTTATGTACCTATAACATAGAGAAAATAGGTGCAAGTTTCGCCCGGATCAAGTGAGAATCAGAACGAGATAAAAAAAGAGGTGGATACGAACGGCAATCTGACGGTGTCCATACGCCACACACCTGCTGCCACCCCTGCAGACTGAATCGAGTGATCTAGGGATTTACATAGCCATAAATTGCGCAAGGAAAATCAGAAAAATTGAAATACTCACAATACCCAGAATAGATCGCAAGCTTATTTGGATCGTTTGACATTGCGCCGATCAACCAAAATGCCGTCGTCTGTCACATGGAATCGAGTAAACCGCAGAAGATCATGAGCCAGACGTGAGCTGGGAACGCCGAGTCGTAGATGTCCATCTTTTGTGCATTGAATGGGATCGATTGGCGTGTATAGGATCTACGTACGTCGGACGGAGTCGACGTGCAATAAGCGTCGATGGTCTGATCAACCATCAAAGGCTATACGACTTACTTTTGATATTCGTATGCCCATACATGCACTGTGAAGGCCATCACGAAGAGGATCGTCCAACCTGCAAAGGCTCGAGTGCGCCGCTGGAATCGAGGGCTATCTAATAAAATAGTACCGATGAAGAGGCAGCCGATGATCTGGGAAACCCAATACACAAGGTTGTTCAGCGATCGTGCGCGAATATTGAACAACGCGGAATTGTAATAGTTGAATTCTACGGTTTGTCGTGTCAATATTCGTGTTTGATATAGACCCAGGTGACTTACGCCAGGTAAAAAAGTAGTTGCTCGCAAAGAACATGGGAAAGAGGAGGATGGCCGGATCGGATTTGACGACAACCCAGAGGTTATGGAACTCGGAACTCCAAGAAGTAGATCGAGGAGTGACGACTTTAGTTCCATCAGTGCGCATCATCTTGTTCGCGTCAGCCATGAGCCTGAGGAGTGGGATGATAATTCCGATGAGTGACAGTATTAATATACCGATCTAGAAGAAAACAATCAGCTCCAGGCCAGATGTTGTTGTTAACCGAGAACCTACGTGTGCCCAGATACTCATGATCGTGGATCCGTCTTCCCCCATATGCGTCCGTGCACGCAGGATATAGCTCGCCCCCATCGCCCCCCTCGCCCCCCTCCCAAGACTTTTTTTTTTCTTTCGTTCCTCCCACTCGAACTTGAAAATGACGACCAACGGCCAACTGCTCGAATCCGCCCCAGCCTCGTCAATGCCAACAATCGACATCTCGTTCGAGCGTCCAAATCTGGGGTTCGGTGACGTCTACGCGAAAAGCCCACCGCCGTCGTCGTTGTCGGGGCTGATGCAGCCGCTGTGGCCACACCAGCTATCCGCGTCGTTCTCGGTGATGGTGGATCAGATCGCAGCGCTCGCGCAATGCGTTGAGTGGGTCGGAAGAGCTGGCTGCGCTCCGGGGGCGGTTGGACGGGATTGAACAGACGCAGGCGAGGATGGGTGCGGTGATGAAGGTGATCCAGGCGCGTGGCACGGTCTAGGCAGTAGCGGCGGAGGGGACGCGAACGGGATCGAGGTGGTGACGGTGGTCGACGAGGGCGAACCCGAAAAGCATCCTGTGAATTAGAAAAGAAACTGAACGAGCTCGACGCTGCTTTCAAACTCGAGCAGCGGATGCCTGTGCTCGTGGGAAATTAGCAAAAGAACGCTCGTTCCAACAACGACAGATCCTCTGGTTCGGATGCGCAGTCTCGCGCGTCCCAGAGCCAGTCATGACTCATCACAGACGCTCGTGACTCATCTTCGTACACCACAACGTCGCAAAGTGAGCGTTCTTAATGTTGACCATCGCTGCTCGCCGAGTGACTGTTAGTCGTGCCGCTCTCGTCCGATACTCCTCGAGCTTGAAGGACGGTAGTGTTGCTCAAAGCAGGGGGTTTGGGTGCGTATCTCTTACTTTGGTAACACTAATCCATTCTACAGAAAGAACGAGAAGGCTCACGAAGGTAAGTTTAATTGATCGGGACAATTACCTCGTCTTGACGGGGCGCAGACCAATACGCACGGAAACATGATGAAGAGCTCCTCCGCAAGCTCAGGGAAGAGGTGCGTGTGGAACACCGTCTTCCTCCTCCATGGTATTCAAATGGTTGTTTAGCTTGAAAAACACAAGGAGCAGCTCGTGCGTTTTCAATTCTATAGCTGACAGCGACCATTCAACGCTAATTTACAGGCTGAGCTCGAGTCCAAAGTGAAGGAGGTAGAGTCCAAGTAACGACTACAATTGTGACTTGCATTCGTAATGAATTGTTGATTTGCCATGTCCCACCCCGACCGATGTTCCGCCGTCCGAATCGCCGTCGTGCGTTTCACTTGGATTGTCTTGTCATCTCACCGACGTTGAACAGGCCCTCATCGTTCTCAAACTCAAACCGAGAGATCAGTCCATCCAGTGTCAGTCAGTCAGCCACTGAATCTGAACAAATTGACGCAGACCGGCGTATCTGTTGGACCTTCAGTCTCACTTTCCCTTCGCCACAAACGAAAAGAACGATCGAAAGTGGCGAACGTACGCACTCGAGCTCGAGAAACAACTCGCAGCTCTCAAAACTTGGCAGCATCGCCGCCCAAGAAGAAAACTAAAAAGAACGATCCAGAGCCGAGCTGGGACCAAATTCGCGCTGGTGGGTCCGTCCCTCTCCACAATATACGCTGACCTCACGCGCATGCAGACTGGTCGCGCTTTCTGACGTCTCAGTACCCTTCGTCACCCTCGCTCGTCGCAGCATATAACTCCCTCAAATGCGTCCTCGCCTTTCCCAACGCTGACTTTGCTTTGTATGCATCACGCCTCGCCGATGCCATCCTCCCCGCTCTCGACACGATCCACGTATTCCTGTTCTCTCCCCCGGACCCAGTCAAAACCGCGCCCTCGCAGCTCCAACTAGAGCATATAGACAGCACACGCATCGCTATGACCTCCCGATCTCACGTACATCCTCCGGACGGCTTTGCCCGCATTGTTTCACGCCGCCCACGATTACACCAAAGCGAAACGTCCACGCCTGCGTCCGCCGCACGCCACGACCTCTGCCTCCGCCGACGTGTATGCGCAGGTTGACTAAGTTGTCTCCTGGAGTGCGTCCTCCTCCCTCTCCTACGTGCTATCACTCCGCTCTGTCTCGCCCATCTCGCGCCTCTCCTCCCAGCACCTCCGCTCAAGAAGGACGAGCCCGGTCGGTCCGCCGGAAAAGACAAGAGCAAGGACAAGGACAAGGGTGCCGGATCGTCAGCCCCCGACATTCTACTGTGTTTTTGTACCCTTGTTAGGGTAAACCCTAGGTACAGGCTAGAATATGAGGGTCTTCTTGCGCAATCCTGCCATAGTCACAAATGCGCACTCCTTCAAGACACTATATAGTATAGAAGATAGGATATTTGTACAGTTTAATTTATTTTATATCTTTTTTGTAAACTACTTAGGGTTCTGATGGGGTTCTTGTTAAAAAATGAGACCCAAAATGCGCAAATTGAGCAATTTACTGATTTGAGCAAATGATTACTGTTGATTAGTGACATAAAAACGCGCAAATGTAGCATTGTGTTGATTTGAGCAATGATGATTGAAGTTATGGTGAATTGGTTATTACTCTATCAGATCAGTAACGGAAAAACGCGCAAATGTAGCAATGTGTTGATTTGAGCAGTGATGATTCAAGTTATGGTGATGTTGAAACATTGATGCCCATCAGTAGTCAATCACTGGATTCGCAAATGTAGCAAAGTGGTTATTTGAGCAAAAGAACAAGACTCATTTTTATTGAAGATAGTAACTAAAACAAACAAGAGCACAAGTTGCTGCAATAAACTAATTGGTGAATATATGGATGCACAAGAATGGAATTGTTTGATTGTGTGCAGACAAGACTGAGTAAACATACAATAAGACTCAAGTGACTGACAGATAGACAAGGTGCTTCAAGTCATGCATTTAGCAAACATACTAAGTGAGGACAAGACTATGACATATTTTATGATACTCTGCAACTAACCATAGGATTTCGCAAATTTAACAATGTGGTCATTTGAGCAAACATACTGTGAGGACAAGACTCAGTTGCTGAACATATAGTAACCAAACATGATGATACTCTCCTAACCATAAGATTTCGCAAATTTAACAATGTGGTTATTTGAGCAAAGACAGAGTTACTGACACACACCATGATGAATGACAAGATGAATGAGTTACAAAGTTACTGACTGATTAATGAATGACAAGCTTGGATTCGCAAATTTAGCAATGTGGTCATTTGAGCAAACATGATAAAACTCAGTGACTGCCAATTACCAGAGTTACTAAACAGATGGTAGAGCACACCATAGGATTTCGCACATTTAACAATAGCAAGCCCAGAGTTACTGACATACACCATGATGAATGACAAGATGAAACAGTTACATAGTTGCTGAATAGCAAATGAATGACAAGCTTGAATTCACAAATTTTGCAAAGTAGTCATTTGAGCAAACAGTGTGTAACTTACTGACATACACCAGAATGAACTTTAGCAAACATGGTGAGGACAAGAGTAACACATAGTAACTGAACTCTCACATAAAATCGCAAATTTAGCAAAGTGATCATTTGAGCAAACATGATACTCTGGATAGTTACATTTTAAACACACTGTGTCACAACACCATAAGATTTCGCAAATGTAACAATGTGGTTATTTGAGCAAACACAGAGTTACTGACACACACTGCAAGTTTGAGAAAACACAGTTACTGACACACACCACAATGCATGACAAGATGAAAGGGTTACATAGTTGCTGAAATGACAAGCTTGAATTCGCAAATATAGCAAAGTAGTCATTTGAGCAAAAATATATATAGTTTCTGATATCAAACATGATAACACACACCATACAATTTCGCAAATTTAACAATGTGGTCATTTGAGCAAACACAAGTAACTGACACACACCATAATGGTTGCTGAATGGTCAATGAATGACAAGCCTTGAATTCGCAAATTCAGCAACAAGGTCATTTGAGGAAACATGATAAGACTCACTAGCAATTACCAGAGTTGCTGAACAATTAGTGAACACACACATCATAATTAATATGACATGATGCATTCGCAAATGTAGGAAAGTGGTTATTTGAGCAAAAGAACAAGACTCATAGTTACTAAACAACCAAGAGCACAAGTTACTGAAATAAACCAACTGGTGAATACAAGAATGGAGTTGCTTGATTGTGTGCAGACAAATGTCATAGTAACAGACAAGACTCAAGTTACTGACAGATAGACTGTCAAGGTGCTTCAAGTCATGCATAGTAAAGTGAGGACAAGACTCATTTGCTACACAGAATTGTATGATAACTCTGCATGTTACTCAGTACTGTAAATTTCGCAAATTTACAAATGTGGTCATTTGAGCAAACATACTAGTTGCTAAACAAATAGTAACTAAACTCTCACAGCAATCGCAAATTTAGCAAAGTGATCATTTGAGCAAACATGATGATACTCTGGTTATTTATATTACACACATAACAATAGCAAACACAGAGTTACTGACACACACCATGATAAATGACAAGATGAAACAGTTACATAGTTGCTGCATGGCAAATGAATTTGAATTCGCAAATTTAGCAAAGTAGTCATTTGAGCAGACAGTGTCACACTGTGTTACTGACATATACCAGAATGAAAGGATGAAAGATGACAACAAACATGATAAGAATTAGTTTAGTTAGGAATTCGCAAATTTAGCAAAGTAGTCATTTGAGCAAACAGTGTGTTACTGACATATACCAGAATGAAAGGATGAAAAGACGACAACACACATGATAAGAATTACAAAGAGTAACTCAACAGAGAGCAAACACCAAACACACATATCATATGAATTCGCAAATGTAGCAAAATAGTCATTTGAGCACAAGGATACATACTTTCTGAAGGATACAGGCTGCTGTCTGAACTCATAGTACATAACTTCTCACTGTGACAAACCATGGAGAAATCGCCAATTTGACAATGTGGTCATTTGAGAAAACATGAATAGTGTATATGACTAGCTGAATTCGCAAATTTCACAATATAGTTATTTGAGCAAACTCACTTAACAGAAACTTGTTGAACACATAGAGACATTACAAATTTAACAATATGGTCATCTGAGATGAAATACTATATGAGGACAAGACTAATGACAAGCTGAATTCGCAAATCTCACAATATGGTTATTTGAGCAATACAAACTTTCCATGCACTCTGTATGAACCTAGTCAGACTTCAAAGATATTATTTTTTTGTACTAGTGTGAACTTGAGTCAAAGTCCATTGTGTGTGCACTAGTACTCAGGCTCCCAAATGTGCAGTGACTGCACATAGTAAACAAATTCTGTGAACACAATCGTAATATTTCGCAAATTTAACAATGTGATGATTTGAGCAAACATACTGTGTGAGGCAAGACAGAATACAGTAAATAAACTCACTGTAACAAAGTATCATCACACAATCAAGGCAAGGTGATGATTCATTAAAAATATGTCCATTTTGAACTCATGATAAAAAAGTTATGTGCAGATGCAAATGTAGTTATTCTGTATACAGACATAAGACTCACTGGAAATTAACAGACAAATTTAAAGTACATACATAATGAATGACAAGGGGAATTCGCAAATTTAACAAAGTAATCATTTGAGCAAACATACTAAGTCACTGTGAGGACAAGACTGGATATAGACTGTCATACATAAACTCTCACACAACAAGATAATTCGCAAATTTAGCAAAGTGATCATTTGAGAAAAAGGATACATAGTTTTTGCATGAATACAGAATTTCTGAACTGATAGTGTTATATCTCACTATGATAAACCATAATGAACATTTGAGCAATCAGATACTCTGGATAGTCATTGAGTAAACACACTGACACACACAAGGTCCTTAAGATTTCGCAAATTTAACAATGTGGTTATTTGAGCAAACATAGAGGTACTGACACACACCACAATGAATGACAAGCTTGAATTCGCAAATTTAGCAAAGTGATCATTTGAGCAAAGGATACATAGTTGTTGAATGGATACAGACTTTCTGATATAGTATTATATCTTACTGTGACAAACCATAATGAATGATAAATCATTTGAGCAAACATTCAGATACTCTGGATAGTTACTTGGTAAACACACTGAGTCACTGACACACACATTAAGATTTCGCATATTTAACAATGTGGTTATTTAAGCAAACACGGAGTTACTGACACACTACAATGAATGACAAGATGAAAAGATTCCATACTTGCTAAATGGAAAATGAATGACAGCTTGCATTCGCAAATTTAGCAAAGTGATCATTTGAGCAAACATGATAAGACTCACTAACAGATGGTACAAATGACTGACAAAATGAATTCACAAATCTAGCAAAGTAGTCATTTGCGCAAAAGGTTACATAATTTCTGAATGGATTCAGAGTCTCTGTCTGAACTGATAGTAAATCAACTCTCACTGTGACAAAAAGTGTTAAACTAATGAGAATTCGCAAATTGAACAATGTGGCCATTTGAGCAAAATAATACTGTATAAGGACAAGACTCACTTAGCAGAGTTGCTGAACACATACATTCACACACACTATAAATGACCATATGAAATTTCCACATAGAGCAATGTGATCATTTGAGAAGAAATGAGGACATGTGGTTATTTCAGCAGCCATAGTAACTAAGTCACTGTGTGTGTAACAAACCAGACTTAACAACAAACTCAAGACACCATAATAAATGACAAGATTAATTCGCAAATTTAATCTAGTGGTCATTTGAGCAAACACATTGGTTAGGATAACACTCAGTGGAAATTGAGAGCAGTTAGGTACTACATGGTAAATACACTCTCACACACCATAAATGACATTAACTAATTCACAAATGTATCAATGTGATCATTTGAGCAAACATGATAACTCTTAAGGCTGCTCCATTGAAAGAGTTACACTTACATCGCAAAATTAGAAAAGTGATTATTTAAGCAAACATGATACTCTGGATAATTACTTGGGTAAACACACCACATCACAAGATTCCACAAATTTCACACTGTGGTTATTTGAGCAAACACAGAGTTACTGACACACACCATAATGTGAAAATATTATTGAATCATGAACACAGGGACCTACCCAGGAGGCAATGTTGCTGTTGTTCATTGATTGTACAGTTTGAAGCACTCCTGCCCAGGAGGTTATGCGTGCCTCAGAGCTCTGTTGTTTGGAAATTGAAAAGATTGAATCGTGAACACAGGGACCTACCCAAGAGTATTGCTTGTAAGTACCTTCTGTCAGAGTCATCATGATGTGTGGATAAGGAAAACAAACTGGCAACACTCATAAATTTATCACTGTACTTGCTATTTATTCCATTGAGCTGCTATGGTGTTTTATGTTCTTGACTTCTGAAATGTCCAGAATGTCCAGAATGTGTGGGCACACTTCTGACCTTCCGAGTTCAAAATGTTGGCAACCAGAACAGGAGAAGTGTAAAGGACATAAGATAGCTTTCGTTCAAACACTACGAACATCACGTGATGCATTCTGTCATGCTGATGGCCTTTTGGCTTGCAAAAGTGTTACAATAGCTTATAACTAGCCCATAGTATTGTAAATTAGAATTCTACTTTTGGGCGAAGGTGGAAGACACTATCCCTAAGACCCGCCTGAAACCCGAATGTGTATTTGGGGTGTAATTGAGAAGTTATAAGACATGCAAGAAAGTTGTATGAGAACCTTGATGACAAAGCAACATCGGGATTCAATCAACCCAGTCACCCGACAGATCCAGCCTGAACATGCCAAAATGCAACCGTGCAGATTCTTCGAGGCTTCAAAACCTAAAGAAGGCTAGACAACAGCTGCAAGAGAATCATAACAA
>JBBPOJ010001536.1:0-13018 GCA_038091395.1 Leccinum rimulosum | reverse complement strand
AGATAGCACCAAATCATAGGAACTCAGGCTGTTGGCCACCAGCACAACGGACGAAAATCAAGCACGATTAATGCTCGGTACACCTGTACTCTTTGGGACCAGGATTCTGAATACTAACGTACATCTACTAAATATCATCGTCCATCCACGATGGGGTCTCTCCATACATTTCATCCAATGCCATCAGCTCCTCGGTGTTATCCTCATCTGATTCTTCCACCACAGAGCCCGATTCCTCGGTACTTGAGTTGTCCCAATCCATGGAATCTTCTTCGTCGGGTAAAGACGGAAGCACTCTATTACCATCTGGCACAGCTTGTTCATGAAAGTCGCCGACACTGATTCTATGCGTCTCCTGCGTTTCGTTTTCTATTCTGCTTGTGGAAGCATGCATGTGGCCCACACCAAGTCCCGAGTGATATCTGAGGACCATGTCACGGTCAACAAAACTAGCGAGAAAGAATAATTATAATCACGAGACCGAAATTCAGCAGGGAATACATACCGATTCACATAGTACACCTTCCAATCATTCGCATCTCGAGCATAGTGCGACAGTGCGACACCATCAGGGTGTAACCTTCCTTTGTCGAACGCTGGTATGAGGTGGCAACCTCGCACTACATCCGCCGGATCAATAAACCCAAAAGCATCCTCATCTGCCATGGGCCTAAATCGTACTGTATCAAGGGCCTGATGACGCCATCCAGATGGCGCATCAATGAGCGTGTACCAGCGTACCCACAGAAAACACAATTGTCGAGCTTGGTAGTCCCTCGAACCTAGGCCGATATAGATAGCGTTTGCGTGGTATATTCCAAGAACACGTGCGTAACAGAAAGGATGATGTGAGGACCCTTGGTCATCTGCAGCCAAAAGCATAACATTATGCTGTTCGGTGTTTGGGTTGATGACGTCTTGGGCGCGCCGAATATCATACGTTGTATAATTTATACGAAGAATATTGTGGCGATAAATGCGGTCGTTCTTAAATACTATTTGATTCAGAGTCCTGAAGTCCAGCTCCGCAGACGGCTCGGTTGGAGTTGCTGCTGGGTCCTGTTCGAGTGCGGAAGTAGTGGACGGTCCTAGATCAGAATCCGCAGGGGACTCCTCGGCATGCAAGGCCTTCAGACGCGGTAGCAAATGAGCTTTCAGCTTCATAATGAAATTCTGCATGTACATCATTTGGTGACTCAAGGATCCGGTACACAAACTTTACTGACCGCAGTGGATGGATCATATATTCCCTCTTGGACGAACCGAGAAAGGGTCACTGGGAAGTTTTGCGTCTTGCCTATATGGTAGTGTTCTTCAAAAGCATTGGAAACAAGCTCCCGATTTTGGACGGTACTTGGGGCATGTTTGGCATGGATACGACGGATACGAGCCTGTCGACGCTCTATGCGGGTGAGCTGAGTAAGATATTCCTTACGACTAGTCCGCGCATATCGGCCTTTGCCGGTGCGATGCTCGAGCTCTCCCTAGTACAGTTAAATATTAGTGAGATAGCAATGTTACAGAGATGAATCAGATGATGCACTCACCGTTTGCGTGGAATAAGAGTCGGTAGTTCCATACTCCCTGATCTGTGAAGTATAGTCACCCAAAGCATGGATTTTGTAAGTTTGGAGGTTGAGGCACTTCGCTCGACGTGCACTACGCTCAGTAGTCATGGAATCCCGAGGCTTCGAGGACGTAGCTGGGTTACTAAGTTGTCCTTGCTTCGAGCCTGCACGGACTGCACGGCGGTTGCGAGCCTCGGCTTCACGAGGCAATTCCGTCGTGGAGAATGCAGAGCAGGTATCAGTCTGAAACGTACGCATAACTTGCCCTAGAGCCGATGTAACTTGCTCCATAACGTCGAGCGTCTCGTCCGTGTGCATTCGTAGCTTAGCAAGCCCGTGCCAGTGAGACAACAAGAAAAGTAATTGTAGAGTCCTTGTGTTGTGTGGCTCAGGAAGAAGACCTTCGAATACAGGGATCGCGCACTGGAATATGCAGTCAGATGGAGTCAGCAGCAAATTTCTTGACAACACACCTGCAGTAGATCTTCAAAATCGTGGGCAGCCATCTTTTTCATTTCGGACGAA
Organism: Leccinum rimulosum; assembly: GCA_038091395.1. Taxonomy (NCBI): domain Eukaryota; kingdom Fungi; phylum Basidiomycota; class Agaricomycetes; order Boletales; family Boletaceae; genus Leccinum; species Leccinum rimulosum. Next base: position 10,925 of record JBBPOJ010001536.1, on the reverse strand, counting down.
TTCCTTGCAAAACGTCGAATGGTATCGCGCCCAAAAGTTGGAACCTGTCGATATCTGCATCATGATCGTGCCGGTGAGTAACACGATACTTTTCATTATCCCTTCATCGGGGCTCACCGTGCGTCCAACTCATCCACTAGCTGCTTCTTGTGACAATATATAATACGAAGTAAGTGAGTGAAGATCGCCTTCCAGACCCCCAATTCAAACTCATGCAGAAGGTCCACTACGAGTATACGAAAGAGATCAAACCCCGTGTGCCCAAGCTTCTCTGAAAGGGCGTTCTAGTAGAATCATTGTGATTGTCACGGTTTTGAGAATCGAATGTGCTAGGGACATACTATAGTGGGTACAAAGGATTCCGACTTGAGAAGGTTCTCCACTTGCGAGCTGTTTACTGCATAGTTTTGTTCGTATATCAATTTCCGTGCTTTGTTAACCCAGTCTTGACGTTCTTTGGTATCTGTACGTAGTAAACGAGTTCGCTGGAGGGTATCAACTTCTGTGCCAAAAAGGCCCAGGTGCTCCTTTTTGACCAAACACCGTGGACACGGGCAGGCCCCAAGGTTGCGTATTGTTGCGATGAGGACCCTGACGGATGATGAGTCGCAATGGTCACTTGCACATGAAACTTACTTACTTCTCAGGATAGTCTGCTGAGTACGTAAAAATGCGAGGATAAAAACGCCTTCGAACCCCGTCGTAACAGGTTATGACAATGCCGTGCTCATATGCCTCAAGGAATTCTTCGTCCAGAAGCACCCTCCATTGTGCGTGGAACAACTCCCGATGACAATGAGTAAAAAAAGCATCACTCGGCGCTTTGCTCCCAGCATGTTTCGACGCAAAATCCTTGAATTCATCGGGGAGCTAGCATGTCTGGGTTGAGCATCAGAAGACACACCCATGTTTCAGCACTCACGGATTGGAAGTACGCAACGTGCGTGCAAGTGCGTGCAGAAGGTTTGCATCTACGATACTTAGACTCGTTGCCAAAGTATACATACAACGGCCATAGCTTTTGATTGCCAAATGACGTCAGGTGAGTTGCGTCGGACGAAAACATCAGCCCAGCGACCACGCGCTGCAGGTCGCACCCTACTTCACCTGGCATTTCTTGTAATGCCCGATGTGCCTTGATAAAAACTGGAGAGGTGTATAACTCGCCGTGAATGTGAACCACACGATCCTTGTGTGATGGGTGCCAGAGGAGCTCGTAAGGCTCATGGTGGAAAAGCGGTCCATGGATAGGGTCCGTAACTTTCTCCTTGATAACTGATACCAGAGAGCGATGATGTAGCTGCGCGGGAGTGTGGACCTTAGGTCCAGGGTTTTGTGAGCGACTGTGGAATGGGACCGGTATTGAGATGGGGGTGTGACGCCATGATCCTTCCTCGTCCAACCATACTTCTGCATCCTTGTCAAAATCATTAGACCCCAGTTTTTGGTCGGTAGCGCTCCAATTAGTAGCCCGAATGTCTTCAACCCGAAAGCTCTCGTCATTGATGATACTGAGAAGCTCCTTGAAGCTCGCTTTGGACTTCTGGGCGCCACCATTCCAATACCATTCGCCTAAACGAAAAGAGCTTTCGTTGGGATATGGGGAAAAGGAGCTTTCGGACTGGTCCGTATCCGGACCGGCGTCATTCGGGTGCTGGTTTTCGAGGGGATCGTCGGGATCATGCGAATGAGGTTGCTTATCGCGATATCTGCGGAAGACTCCAAATATATTTTTCTGGGTGGTAAAAAATGTCGAGAGAGTAGAACGTGCAGATTGAAGACATGACTGTACTGATGGCGAATCCTGGAGTGGCGACGGGGAAGTGTCCATGGGATTGTCCATTTGCGATTGTCCCTGCACGGGAGGAAGCGGTTGGAGTGCCTCTGGGAGGAAATCTCTAAATCTCCGAGGCAGCTGGCGATTCAGCCGACGTCCCCTACGTTGAGCCAGAGACAAGCTATCATCCGAGTCAGCACTCGAGGTCGCTGGGGTCAAGTTGCACGGTGTGGGCTCGGGAAATATGCCTAGAGAATTCGGGGCATCCTGAAAGTATTTAGCTGCTAATCCAAGTCGAATCAAACATTGTTACTACATACCTGTCCCCCGAGCTCAGGAGGGTTACTGTGCTTCGACTCGGACGTTAGAATGAGTCTATCCTCTGTTTCACGGCGAGCTCGTTTTCGCTGATACACCTCCTTTGCTTTGGCGAGCGCACCGGAAAGCCTTTTCTTTCCCCTGCTACATCCCTTCTCGTGCCGAGTTAAAGGACCGAGATCTGTAAAGTGTCGACCACAAACACAAGATTGGTGAAAGGACATCTTCCAAGTCAGAACCGACAACCTGAATGATGTGTTCCTACTCAGCTAGTTCAAGTTAGCGTGGAAGTTCTCATGTGATCTCGGTACAAAGAGCATAAAATTGACATAGTAATAAAAGGGGAAGCATTTACATAGACCACTTACAAAGAAAATTGTATACAAAAATACATATCGGCTCGAAGGATTCGATAACTCTTGAACTCTCTTCTCCGTACAACAACATATATGAAATAAAAAGAAACGTAGCATGATATATATAGTCAAAAGCACAACAAAATGGGAAAAAATTGGCAGTTTAACAAAAAAAAAAAAAAGGTACAAGCAAGTCGATATCAGGAGAACGTACTATAGTCTATAGGAACATAGAACGAAGTAGTATGAACAGCGGAGGTTTGTGTAGAAGATGGCTGATAACGGTGAGAACTCCAACAGGGAGTTAGTCGCGATCGCTTAAGCACTTACCCTCAGCCTCGGCAACCCTAGCATTTCTCGACACTCTTGTAGGTGACGGCGGAGATAGACAACATAAGCCGGCCTCTCGCATTACATTTATCGCCAGGAACATAGAATTTCTTGAATATCTTCTGGGTAATCTCTTCCCCGAGTCTATCTGCCACGTCGCCTTGTAACTCCTCACAGTCGAGCTGAACATCCGCAAGCTCAGCCACAATCTGCTGTTTCTTGGTCAGCGCCTGGCACCACAACAGCAGAAGAGTTTCGTTCTCCATCGGCAGTCTGGATGGCAATATCTGTAGAATGAACTATAGTCAACATCGATTTATCATACTCTGAATCAATTTCATACCGGAGCACAGGCGCGCACTACACTGTCTGCACGAGCTGCAATAAGTTCCTCTGGTGTGCATTTGGTGCGGTCACAAGTGGCACTAGGAGTCGGAGAGGCTGCATTTGGCCCCCTCTCTACTATCGGGACGAAGGCCGGTTTTTTGTACAGAGATATATCCTCGGGAAAAAATCCTGGAGGGGGCGGGACGAACGTTGATACAAAGGGATAGCTTGAAAACGTAGTAGCAGTTGACTTGGACATGATGGTTGTGCTTGGCGTTACAGAGTGCTGCGATAAGCACGATATTATACAAGAAGAGGGCTAGTATCGTGGAAATTTTAGAGAGACTCAGTGGACTTTCTCACAAACTTTCAAGTATATTATCACTGGGGAGAGACATTGCCTCCGTATCACCAAAGGCAGAGTCACTTCATGTTCTTCACCAGAAGCAGCAGGTCGGAGTTATCGACTACTTATCAGTCCCAGATACGTACCTGTTCTATGATAGAACAATTACATAGCATGCTCCTTGTTCTTGAAGTAGCAGGTCGGAGCAAACGACTACTTACAAGTCACAATTTATTATTATCACTGGGGCGAGGCATTGCCTCCGTATCACGGCAGAGTCACTTTATGTTCTTCACCAGAAGCAGCAGGTCGGAGTTATCGACTACTCATCAGTCCCAGATACGTACCTGTTCTATGATAGAACAATCACATAGCATGCTCCTTGTTCTTGAAGTAGCAGGTCGGAGCAAACGACTACTTACAAGTCACAATTTATTATTATTATTATTACCTTGTTTGCAAGGTTCCCATGAATTCCCGCCACGTGACCGTTCGACTGCGGCGCTTCGACGCCGTACGGCGTACACGAGTAACACGACAAGATCGATTACGGTGTTTCCTCCGTACCATCTTCCGCTCGCCATCGTCGAATCTTCATTTCGCGGCCACCGCTTATGACCTCCTTTCCTCCGGCGAGAAATGCGGTCGAATACACTTTATTGGAATGATCGATTCCGATCAGGTTTGCCTCCCCGTGACGATACAAGGGGAGAGTCCGCCAGCACCATCGCTCGATCCTGGGTCTCCATCAATAAATGGATGGCCTCGTTTTTTATCACCTTCGATAAACATTGCTGCCTGGTATGACTATAGGTCAGAGTCCGTCGATTTTCTTCCTGGCTAGCTATAGTTCTTCTACTTCAAGCGTCAGTTGGAAAGTGGCGATCGGTGCCAGCGGAAAGAAACCTGTGTCATTGAACCCGGTTCAACCACCAGGCTGTGCTCTCGGAGCCGCCTCCTGCCCACGCGAACCCTGAGCAAAGCGCCAATTGAACCCTGTTATGATCGACTTATAACATGGGAAACCGTGTGGCATTCGGACTTGCTCACCTGTGTCGGATGATGTTCAACCGAGAGGCTAGAGTGCGCAGTTGCAGTCGCCTCAAACTGTCCTCGATGCTGATAGCGAGTGAGACAGAGACCGGGTCACGCTGACAAGGACGAGTTGGGACATCGATTATCACGACGTCCCAGGACCAGAAAATGAGGAACTCTTCTTCAACTAGCTCGCTAGACTGATCACGAGTAGTCCAAGAAGTCCCGCCGCTTCCAGATCGGCCTAAGGATTGTATTCATCTTGAAGTCAATGGCAACTTGGGGCCCGGGCAGACAACCCGAGGTGAGAAGTACTCTTAACTCAGCCGTTTTGGTCTCGTGACTACAGTAGCAGTGGTTGTATTTCAGTAAGTAAACTACATTGACTACGGACGCGAAACTTCAAGAAAGTGAACAAAACATTGTGAACAAGGTATTTGCCGACGAAGTGCGGCCGTGCCATCTAGTTATTATACTTAATCCTTGATATACTCGAAGCCCTTTGTGATCCAAGTAGTGCTGCTTTTCAAAGGCTTTGGCCGTCTATTTTTCAGTTTGGTTGTTCGTGAGACAAAGGCCACCGCTGGACCAAAATCAGATCTTTTGGAGTAAGTACTACTCTTGGCAACCCATTATTGTGTCCGAAAGCCTTCTCCCTGAAACCTGGCTGGTGATGCGGCTGTGATTGCAAACATATTACCCATCGGTTCGTTGCCTCAAAGAAGGAACGACCGTCCTCCTGCCTAAGTTCTGCCTATGGGAGACTAGGTTCGTTAAGGACTCCTGGATTTATCATTCCTCCACATTGATCGGCGAAACGCGCTTCCTATGCGAATCGCTAAAAGCGATACTCACCTCAGGTCCCTCGACTTGGGTCAGACCGATCTCCTCGCGCGGTTAGGTACTGACCTACTCTGAGATTGTGCGGAGAATGGTCGCCTTGCTAGTATTCACTTGTGATGATTAGGATCTTGAACCGGCCAAATCAAGACAATGTGTTCTCGGATAAGTTCGAAACCCGTGTCACTTAACTGGGTAAGTTACATCGTGTTCGCACGGAGTAATGACGGTTATTTGAGACGGAAATAGCTCCTGGTTGAAGTGGCAGTAGTTACTAGTGCCTGAGTGCCAGCGAGGGTAGTCTCGAAACCCGACGTTCCGTTTTAGGAAGCGTTTGGGCTACGCCCGAAGTATTCGCTTTGGTGATCGGAATATTCCGAAGCTCGTGAGAGCACACCCAAAATGGATGTACCACTGCAGTATCGAGACTACAGTGAGGGATGGTCTCCATGTCTTGGCAATGCTGCCCTATGGGGATGATTCCGGAGACTCGTCGCTTCTTCCGGACTGGCGCGCTTGGCTAAAGAGTCAGAAGTGCGGCTAAGCGTGGGTAAGAAATGTCAACATTTCCTCAGGCTGATGCGCAGTCGATACATACTAAGATTCTTGTACCCAGTCGAACGGACCCTTCCCACCTTTCGCAATTACCGCTAGGGAAGAAGGGTGCCGTCACGGTGACTCACTTGGTACCATGAATTATGCAACCGATCTTCAAAATGGTGAGGAGTTCAACGTGGTTACTCGACAGAAGTTCACAGAACGTAACTTATTCAAAACGCTTTAGGTTTGATAGCACACGCAGGCTCTGGATCTCGACCGGAGCCCAGCGATGTCAAATTATTGAACGCTAACGGTAAGCGTCATTTCGATTTAAATCCCCCCCAGTCCCCATCAAGCTGATAGCAGATTCTTGATAGACTCATGATCGAGGACTCGGAGCGCCCAGTTCTTTGTGTCAAAATTTTTGCCCCGTTTGGAAGGCGCCTTAGTGCCTTCTTCGTCGTAATACGACGAAAGGCAGAATCGAACATTGCGAGTCGCGGTTACTCGACAGAACGTAACTTATTTCAAAACGCTTTAAGTAGGTTTGATAGCACAATGCTGCAGGCTCTCGATCTCCCGGCTATGTCATAGAACGCTAACGTTAAGTGTCGTTTCGATCTAAATTCCCCCCCAGTCCCCATCAAGTTGATAGCCGAATTCATGGTAGACTCATGATCGCGAAGGAGCACTCAATTCTTTGTTTCGAAATGCCCCGTTGGGAAGGCGCCTTGGTGCCTTCTTCGTCGTATTACGACGAAAGGCGGAATCGAACATTGTGAGGAGTTCGCAGCGGTTACTCGACAGAACGTAACTTATTCAAAACGCTTTAGGTTTGATAGCACACGCAGGCTCTGGATCTCGACCGGGGCCCGGCGATGTCAATTGAACGCTAACGGTAAGTGTCATCTCGATTTAAATCCCCCCCCAGTCCCCATCAAGCTGAAAGCAGATTCTTGATAGACTCATGATCGAGGAGCACTCAGTTTCTGTTTCAAAATGCCCCGTTTGGAAGGCGCCTTCAAGTTAGTCCCTTCTTCGTCGTATTACGACGAAAGGCTGAATCGAACATTGTGAGGAGTTCGCAGCGGTGACTCGACAGAACCTAACCTGTTCAAAACGCTTTAGGATTCATAGACCAAGAAGGCTCTCGACCGGGGTGCCTTCTTCATCATATTATCACCTTTTTCGTCAAAAGCTAGAATTGAATACTGCCCATATTTATCTGCTTCCAGGATTTCACTGCGTCTTTTCCCCAGTGCACGGCGAGCCTTATCTCCAAGTTCCGTGAATTCCCACCAAGTTTTGTTCCCATTTCCATCTACTCCCCATCGAGCTGATACCAGAGTTCGTAACAGACTTGATCGAGGAGCACCCAGTTTTTTTCTTTTCTTTTCGCCCCGTTTAGAAGGCACTTGCACCGTACTGCATATTGGTACCTTTGTCGAAAAAGGCAGAATTTAATTCTGCCCATATTCATACCTGCTTCCAGGCCCTGAAATATTACGCCATCCAGCCATAACCTCCACGCATCGTTCGACTATGTAATACGCCGTTGTACGTATAAGTATGTAAGAACTTGAGGGTTTTGATTACAAGAATGACGGCGTCGGCTTTTTTAGACCACTTGAACTTTTGAAGGCAATACGAGTCATGCTCACTGTGAGATCCGAGGTATAAAACCGTGAGTCGATCGAGTCCATTGGAGTCCGAGTTACTCTGTAGTTCAGAATGAGTGATCCCGACAGCGCCCCGAGGTTTTCTGACTTGGAACTCAATGGTGATGCATGGGAGCGTAAGTCGCTCCGTTTACCTTGCTACTAGTAGGCATTCGCGTCAACGTTATTTTGCTTACCATCACAGATCTTTTCTCGGGCACTGGCCCATTTTACCCCCCTAATGCGATGGTGGTCAATGGGCGGAACGTTTTGGTTCAAGATCATGGGGGTGAGTTCAATACTTCGTACGCGTGTTAACACTCAAGCGATTAACCCCAGGCATACTGTTCGACGTTCTTCGCGAACATGCACCGCGCTGGTACCAAGTCGCAAGCGAAGCGTACATCGCCATGTACTGCTGGCATGCGACTACCGATATTCGACCACTCTTACCTGCTCTCTTCATGACACTGATCAAACAAGCGATCGAAACATTCTCATCCCTGGATCCCAACTGGATTGTAGAATCTGGTACGTAGTAATTCAACTATTTTTCTTATTGATATTGATGCGTTTCATACTAGTCCCTATACTGATCCACACTGAATGGTACACGACCTCGTTCGAGAGCCCGGGTTTCATGGCTTATCTCAAGAGAACGGTACGTGCATTTCATCATATTCCATAAGTTAACTGGCACTACCATCCACCCCTAGATTACTGCAGCGAAAGATACATTTTACAATCGCTCCGTGCAGGCCGTGCGTTTCCTGATACTACCCTCTAATACCGCGCCTTGGCAACATCCAGGAATGATACCTAGCGAGGCTATCGTGTCAGGTGAACAACTCAACTACATCCAAAGTCTGGTTGACTGGGACCCGAGTTCTGGGTATGGCATGTGGCACGATGTCCGCACAAACGAACACGGAGTCAAGACGGTACGTCGTCGCGGAACACCCGAACTCATCAATAATTAGCGACCGTACAGCTGCACTGGTTCGACCGCCATTCTCTAAGGCATCTAATGAATACCGTTCATTTCACAATCGGATCCCCCGGGTACTTGTGTATTCAAGAACTCTACCCGAATCTAGACACAGGAGGGGAACAATGGGGCCCACTCAATACGGCAACTTTTCACTCGACGACGTGGATCTTAGCTACGGTAAGTGCAACCCGCCGTATACATAACTTTGTTGCACGGGAGTCTAATGAATTGTCAGATCTATGTCTACCTGTGGGCGGACGTTCTGAGTAATCAACATTTCGCTACCGATCACGTCACAACGAACAGACGTGATGCCATCATCGCACAACAAGTCAAGATCTCGATCTTATTGAAACAGATCCTGCGCAAGAGGGTACCTGGACTGGCTGCTGCGCAGAACGAGCTCGCTTACCAGGGCTTGCATCGTTTGATGAATACGAATCCTGCCCTCCCTTTCTTGATCTAGCTCTCAGGTTTCCATCGTGAGCCCCGCCGGGCCGCGGCAGTATAATGTACTTTTACTTGTTCCATACATTGGTAGTAGAGTCCTACTACCTGTATGGACGTCTGTGTTCGTTGTTACGCTGTACGTTTGTGTTCGTTGATACTGTACGCTGTACGTTGTGTTTGTTGATACGCTGTACGTTTTGTCTGTACAATACCATCATGTGACCGTGCTCCGTTCGTGTACTTTGTTCCAATTTGATGTTGATTCCCCCCTCGCTCGGCAGCGCACACATCCAATACACTCGACCCTTGAAGTGCATCATGATGCATACCCACTCACCCTCGCCCTCTTCTGCCTTTGCTCGCCGTCGCCGGCGTCATCTTCTGCAGAACTTCACTGTCCAATCTCTTCATGCGCGGGATGAAAGCTCAAGTGTGTTCTGGTCACCGCCATTCCTGCCTCGTTGACGACCATATTTATTATAAAGTTAACCATCCTAACGAAAATTAATGATGCAGGAATTCCGCTGCACGCTGCGATGACGACGACGCACTGCGACGCACAAAGGTGCCTTAGGTGTGTTAGCGTGCCCGCCTTTCTCCTTCTCCTTCTCCCTCACCCACTCTACGCCGCTCCAGACCTCGTCCGTCACGCCACCGCGACGCAACGATTGAACGCGATGATGACGACATGTCCTCTCTCCCTCTCCCTCTCCCTCTCCCTCTCCCTCGCCTACCTTACGACGCACAACAATACACAAGACGACACGACGCCGGCACAACGTCATGCCACCATGATGTAAGGCCATACCACGGGTGGCACCAACGACGTGGCACCACGGCCCACAACGACAACTTGACGACGACAATGTGACGTCTGTCGACAACGACGACAGTGACAGCGCACCTCGACGACAATAATATCCCGCGCGTCGTCGATGACGGCAGCGAGATAACGCGTTGACGGCTGGACAACGCGACAATGGCACGTCAGCGTCGAAAACGACGCCACGGCGGAGAGGAGGGCAAGGACGAGCGGGAACATGAGGCGAGGGTGGAGAGTCACAGCAACTCGACGACGAGCGCGACAACTCGGACTCAACAATCGTTGACGGAAAAAAACACGACGCATAGCCGCCCATCCATTGCCACGGCCCACGGGTATCACGGCGGGTACGAATACCGCCGCGTCACGGAATCGAGACCGTACCCGTACCCGTGACCCCCGCAGGTTACCCATTCCCCGTACCATTCGAGCAGCGGTGCGGCAACGTACAACGACCGGCGTGCGCTCTCATTGGATGAGAGTTCACGGCGGTCGTGGTATCTCAGCAGGTAGTTGCGCGGCAAGTCACTCGCTTCTAACGCCATGTGCATCTGTAGCAACAATGGCCCTTTTTCGTAGCATTCCATGGCAATGATCAAAGCATTCAGGAGTACGATCCACCAAATCCCCACTAGCAGGAACAGTCCGCATCACCCACCATAAAAGTGTGTCTTGATAAGAGGTGATTGCAAGCCCTACCACTCGTAATTGCTCAATACATCGGTGGTACGCTAGGATAATGAGTCCAAAGCAGCGGCACAGATACCTACAAATCCATAAATCCAGAGCGACTCCTCCCACCATACCACCGTCGATCTTTTGGGAAACAATGTTCGACGCTACTACGTTTGAGGGTGCGCAACGTTGACTGGAGAGCGGCAGGCGGCGGAGGCGGGGAACTTTGGCTCGTACTCGCAGGCGCAGGCGCAACAATTAGCTCAGGCATCGGTCCTCTCTTGTTGTGGAGTCAAATCATCCGGCGAGCATGCGGGCGGGGTGTGGGTGGGGATAAGTGAGCCACGACGCGCACGAAACAGTCCAACAAAAATACCATGCGAACTTGAAGATCAGCACGGAACGAATCTAAGATAGGACGCGGTGACTCACGGTTCCTCCCAGATCTCGCTGCTATCG
>JBBPOJ010001535.1:0-13023 GCA_038091395.1 Leccinum rimulosum | reverse complement strand
CTAAAGGTGATTATGTAAGCGTCGAAGCGTCACCGTGACAGGAGAATTCGGACCGGTGCCGGCAAGCGATGAAAAAAAAAATCAGCGCATGGTGGCTGTGCTGATATTCACAAGCCCTCCGGGCGATTCGACGCTTATCAGTCGCCCTTATGAAACGGATACAATCTGCAAGACAAATTTTTCTCGATAATTACAAACAGCAATTCGCGACCATCGGTACGTCTACTGATACAAATCTTCTACATTGTCCGTCGCCACTGTCCGATTATGATCATACAAAGTCCGTGAAAACCGCTACCATCTCCCTTTTTGTCAGTCTGCAGAACACCTACAATTCCTTCGCAAACGGCCTTTCCTGCCTGTGGTGGCTCAACCTGCATCCATTTCCTCCCAATCTCCATCGGATGACAGGCTCATTCTCTATCACTTTCTCGTCGTCGGTGTGGTCGCGGATGGTCATCCGCATGCACCCGTAATCGGCAGATTCGCGGGTAGTCATGGCACACCACGCGTCTAGATAACAGGTGTGCGCCAGGTCACTGCAGAGGATGTCCGTCATCCGCGAGTGAGGATTTGTCCTGATTTTGTATCCCTGTTTGAGGTAGGCATGAACGTCCAGCGCGGACGAGTTGAACGTCCTCTCGCCGCGTCTGCGGAAACACAAAGGATTCACGATGCCTCTGTTGGCGAATGTGAGGGTAGGATACGCGACGAAGATTGTTGTCGGCGACCAGAAATTCATCAAGAGGGTGGAGTGGGAATGGGCAATGGGAAGAAGGGTAGAGCGGGATGCCGAGACGATAACGTTAATGTTCCTTTTGTCGAGGCAGAAGTGATAGACTGCACGTGCGCCCTTGCAGACAATGTCAGGTGTCAGAGCCTGGGTAAACCCGTGATGTAAGAGGTGCCCCTGAATATCTTTTTCACCTGCGGATGGCACATAGATGTTGAGGTTGTGCGGACTCCAGCTCTGCTCCGCATGAGGAATTGTGATGTGAAGTGCAGCCGCGCCAGACACAACTGCCCCAGTCTGCGTCATGACTTGCAACATACCCTCAACGTCCGGGACGAAGTGCGCGAGTTGAACACGCATCCGATGGATGATGTATTCACGGACTTCGATGTTGTACTCTTTGGAGGTGTGTGCGAGTGATATCAAGTCACGTAATGGCAAGTAATCCATGATACAGAGGCGGACGAGGGAGTTGCTTGGGAATGCCATTTCTGAGTCGTTGGGTAGTAAGGTAAGTCACCCAGTCGTTCAGCCTTTTATACACGAAGAGGGGCTTTCCGTTAGGGGTTCTGCTGAGCAATTCCGAAGTTATTGACCCCATAATCCCTGAACTGACCACCCGGTCAACAAATACTAGATGATGCAATTCAGAAGAGAGGCCATACTACATTCTTCAACACCGGCTATTACACCTCATGTTTCAAATTCATCGACAACAGAAAAGTTCTTTGTTACAGTACAGAGTATTCATCAATTTTAGATGCACAAATCATCGATTTCTTGTCCCTCGCTATGTTCCGCCGCGGGTGCACGGTCGACCCCTTTATGCAGCAAAGATATCGCAAGCAACTCCATTTGCGATCGTTGCCCCCATCCTTTACTATCATCATCTTTCGTGCGGTACCGGGTAACTTTGCATTCAATTAAGACGAGGTCATCTTTTCGGAGCTGCAGTACATCATACTGCGCCATGACCTGTTTGGATTGAAGTGCTTCGGTAGCATCATATACGTTCTTGAACAGCGTCTGGATTGGGAAGGTTAGTATTGGACGTACATTGCACGCACTGGCAAGATTTGCAGCGGAAGAAAAACGACATACAGGATATTCATCATTTTGCGCTGACTGCCATTTTGTGACTCGGATTAGGTTCATCCCGTTTTCATTGGCTCCTGATCGGGCAGGCGTGAATATACCGTGTGGACAAGGAAAGGAATGGCATGCATACTGGTAGTGATCGGTACACAGAGACTGGAAAGCAGTGTAGCCGTTTGCTTCCCCAGGTCCATCGATAGCGGTACGACGGTGATAGCCGCCTGTTTGACCGGCATTCCATCCCTGGCAAACCAAGTGGAAACGAGGTGACCAAGCATCCAGATTGTGAGTGGCCGATTGGTCGCCGGGTTACACAGATCATTTCGATGATCATTACCCGGTTGATAGGCTCCCCAAGTGGCAGTTGGCAGAAGTTTACCTAGTGCGTACACACTTGCACTCTCGTTAACGTAAAAAGATAGCTTTTGAAGCCGACTAGAACGTGTTCAGATGGTTTATCGTGAGCTGTGCTGTCAGATTGCTTACCTGCGCAGACTGTCCTCGTAACACGACACCTGCCCCTCATCCAAGAGGTTGGCTGTCGGCTGAGGGACAATCATTTGTACTGTTGTCACACCATCTTCCTTTACGTGGTTAGGTACAATGGATGATTTTTTGTTCTTCGGATGCACGGCCTGAGAGAGAACAGATTCTCCGTACATTCCAGAGCCCGAGCCCTCGGTGGTCGGGACAGCGACTAAGTCATCCACAGCAACACTGGAGCTTGATGATTGCGCAGCTGTCTGGACTGCGGTGTCGCTCGATTCGGCACTATCGTGTCGATTGGATGGACTCGCTATTCTATGGGAACGGATGGATGAGAGCGTGAAACAGGACAGGGAGACTTCTTTGTCACCTGGTACGCTTGTTCTTTGTGCGATCCTCGAGAGGATTCTCGTGTCGTTTGGTCATTGCGACGAGTGGTGGTAGTAGGCGTAGTAGCGAACGTTATAGGAGATGAGAGAATTTTCACCGGTTTGACATCATAAAGCATTTATATTCTCCTCAATCAATGATGTCATGTTCTTCTCAGTTCTCCTATTATAAACCGATCATTTGTGGCGGCACAGTCATGACGTGGTTGCTTAGTAGTTCATGGTGAAGATATGGATGGAGTCGTTACGGATTTTCAAGTTGTCACGCGTGATTTTACGCCAGTGTATACGTAAGTGAGATTTCAGGCTCAATCATGATATTCAGTTTACTACGCGTCATTGTCCGTCAAGTTTTATGTCGATAGTTGTGCATCAGCATCCACTGCCTCTGCGACTTCATTTATCCTTTGTACGTCCCTGTCTTCACTTGCGATGAAAGAAAGGTCTGCCAAATACTGAGCCCGTGAGTTACAATGACGAATTTTGCGTGCGGTCGTCAAATCAGCTTCGTCATCGGTACGTTTTCTCTTTTTGAATGTGGATTGGAGCTGTGGATTTGTTTAATCTGCTGGCAAAGACAAAAAGAGAAGGTTACGAACGGAGACCTGATGCTCCTCATTGTCGGCATTTTTGCGAAGACGAGAAATAGCGTTCATGGAAAGATATACCCGCAGGCTTTTTTCGCCGGCAGTCTTGTCGTCAATGACGATGTCAAACGTACATTCGACGTCGACAAAATCACCGTTTTGTAGCAAAACGTCAGAGATAACCGAGGAGTGGCCTTCGGCGGTGATGTCGAATATGGGAAAGGTTGGTTGCAGACACCATCGACGGTTGACTTTTGGCAACCAACCCTTAGAGTCTTGAATAAAGGGGGCTTCTGCAAGAGCTTCTTCGGATAACTTATGCTACGTCAGTTCATATCGATCAATTTTGGCATAAGTTCAAACCTTTCGGAATACTCGTCGTTGAATTCGAAGCTTTTGACCTCCGAAACGTGTCGCGAGTGGGATGCGCAGAAAACGACTAAGAAATAGGGCATAGAGATTGAGTGATTCCAATTGCGCTCTCCACGCATCAACACAATTTCCGCCTGATATCATGAGTTCTTGTACAGCAGCCGGTGCACTGCTGACGGAGCTGGTACAGTCGTTCACTTGTTAGAGAGCAGTAGAAAAACTGGAATAGGGGAGCGCGACGAACCCGTTCCAGTTACCAAAATGTCGCAAGGAGCAACCAGTAATGAAGCCATGTAAACGGATAGCCACGGTCCATAGCGATTCAGTGTCGGGTGCGGCGATAGGCTTGTAAATAGCACACTTATTGCGCAATGGATTTTTGACCTGAGGATCATCAACGACTTCGATGTATTGAACGAGACCTTCTAAAGTGGACGGAAAGATCTCATAGGACTGGATAGTATGGAACGATGAGAGTCGGGCAATAGCGCTAGATAGACTTTGTGGCCACAGTTCGACGACCAGTTTGTCTTCAGAAACAGACGGATACGACATGATGGGATGTGTTGCGAGGAAGCGTCGAGTTTGCAAGGGGGGTGCGACTCTGTTACTTATTAATGCTGATTAACTGATTAGTAAATGCTCCCCTTATTTGTTGTAGTAAGGCTGTCGTTCGTCATTGGAGTTAAATCTTGGTCGACAACCCTCTTCGTCACTGATCGATGATCCGTAAAAGGAGCTGAGGATGTGGTTTCAAACCCGTGTTTGTTTTCCCATTTTCTGGTTTATGTCAGCGCGGCCGAACGTCCGGCCGGGCGCTGTCAGGCCAACTGCTACATCGGCATGTGAGTTAACCTCCTTTTCTTGCGACTGCGTCTCCTATTCACCGAATGAGTCGTAGGCGTTATGATACCCGCACGGTTTAGTGTGACATTCAGGTTATCTCCGACCCCTTCGACTGCTCTGTCCACTCCGTTTCGCCGTGATGTAAATGCTCATACACGTCGGTTAGGGCGTTTGGCTTCTTTCGATCCTGGCTTCTTTCGATCAGTGACACTTCCCGCTCCAATGACTACCATTTTAATAACACGTATATCTATTTGCAGCAGATTTGGGAAGGTCTTTTGGTGGGTGTGCAGCGTCTGTACATTCTCAACAGCCTCATTGTAGTACACTAGTATTGTACAAATGCATTTCACCATAACCCTAATGCTTTTCCTATAAACACCTGGCGATTGTCGCTGTGGAAACAAATCATTCTTCGGTCGATGTTAGCGTGTACTGTACTACTGAATTTCTGTTCGGAAAGAAACCTACCAATGAATCCTTGCGCGATAGCGTCCAAAACCCACTCCTCGCACTCGTAAACGTCATCGATTTCCACGTCAATATACTCGCCTGTATTAGCATTGGTCTTCAATGCGAGAATGTCTCCTTTCCATAAGGGGAAAACATCTATTTGTGCAGTCGCGTGCTGGATACAGTAGTTGACCGGTTGGTTGCATTGTTGCTGTGGAACAGCGAAGATGGTGTACACGTAAGGACTTGATATCGTTCCATATGTGGCGCGTTCGTAAACGAAATTGCGTGTGACGATGAATTCGGAAACGAATGGTTGACCGTATTCAAGAACGACTTCGGTGACCAATGGAAGTTCCATATTCACGGGGAAATAGATCGCCGATATGAAGCGTGCTGCAGACTAGGTGTTCGTCAGCAAATGTTTGTCAAGTATAGATAACAAGAGGTAACTCAACGGTTGCATGAGTACTGTGATAGTCCTCAATTGCGCGCACTTCAGCCTCTGCAGTCGCTCTGCGAGCTCTGATGGTCGACATGGGATGGACGGTTCTGGTTTTCTCATCGCCCACCATTTGCTGCAATTTTTATATAGTACCTGGCCGTACCCCTATTATAAAGACGAGTACAGTCCGATGACGTGGTAGTGCAACTTGTGGCTGTGGGTGAATAATCGCGGTTCTGTTACGCGATCCTAAAAAAAGATCGAGTAGTCGTAGCATGCCGGTGGCTGCAATCATTACTGTTCTGTATATTCGCAGGCTCTTTCCGTGTTGAGGCCCGCTATACGTTGAAACTCGATTCGAAGATCTTGCTGCATCCGAGTAAATACCTTCGAAGGGTGAAATGTTCTTAATATACCTAATTGCTGAATGCTCTGTGCGCGGGATAGCATAACATATGCATGTTGCACTCCTCTTGCACTCGCAAGGTCCACTACAACGGAAGGAAGAGTTGTTCCTTGTACTTTGTAGTCAGTGAAAGCCCAAGCTGGAACTAACGGTACTTGTCGCCGGGAAAAACGGAACTTTTTGCGGATTGAAAGTTGGGTGGATTTAGGGAAGATTGGGACCACTGCTGTGTCCAATTCTCCTACGTGCAAGGTTGAGGTAGAAACTTTGACATATGCACACGAAATAATGGGCCCTTCTGCTGTCTGATCAAAAATGATATCTTGGACTATCCCTTGCGTTCCGTTCACTATTTTGTGTGGCATCGATAAGTTTTCTGTAATCATTACCGGCATTCCTGGCATAAGGGGTAACCGTCCCATCGATTCTTTCGATTCTGAGGAGCGCACGCAACTCAGTCGTACTCGAGCTTCGCCTTTTACTTCTTGTCTCCCAATACTATCGACCGCCAGATATACTCGATATTCCTGGCCAGTCTCATGAGCGAAAGCCCTGGCGCGTATCTCATTGAACCGGTCCCGAAGCCGCCTTTCCCCAAAAACTACAGGAGCCTTACACAACACCTTGTATTCTTCTGGTTTCTCAATTGCTAAACGGTCCATCATACGGGATTGAATTACAGTCAAATCCGATTGTTCGTTATTAGCGGTACTAGTAGTCTTCAGCGTTGATTCACCTTTTCTCAACCGATTCAAGAGTTCGATAAATTTCGGGTCTGAGCGGGCGCGAACATTTTGTTTCAGTTCCACGACATGGGTTAATTGCCTCCACAAGTTTGCTCCGAATAACCCATCTTGTCCCTGTGAGGTGTCCCTCGTCCGGGGTGCTAAATTTCCGGTCAAATTGTATGCATACAAAGCCGAACCGTTCACAGGACGGAGTTGAGCGAGGTCTCCCGCAAACATAACGTTGACACCTCCAAATGGTATGTCTTTCGCATTGTCAACTTTTGATCTGGCTTTTTGTATCCGCCCAGAAATTTGAGACAGGAGCTCTGCAGAGACCATTGAAACTTCATCTATCAAAAGATACCGCACTCTGTCCCAGATATTTTCGAGAACAATTTGATTATCGCTCGTTAGCTTCCCAGGCAGGAAAGTCAATGCATGAATTGTGAACCCCCCGATAAGAACTGCGGCACAACCGGTAGGCGCGCTAAGCAATAGCTCATGAGATGCCCCGCACAGCGCAAACAGAGCGACAACAGCTTTGATTATATGGCTCTTCCCCGACCCGCCCATGCCAGTGATGAACATCAACAATTGCGACGCGTCGTTCCGAACGAAATGGCGGGATATGATCCTGAACGCCCGTAATTGCTCAGGATTACTGGTAAGTTCGAACTGGTTTTCAATATGGTGGATTGCCAATTCTCTGTCTGTGATCGCCATTCTGTGAAGCTGCTTACTCACGTCAGTCTTAGGCCACTCGAGAACCTGAGTGACCTCCATTGCCGCCGCTGAACCCGATAAACGCAACCGTTTGTCCACATGTACATCATTTTGTCTTGGATCGGCCGCCTCCGAATCATTCCGAGGACGCTTGAGCAATTTGTGTGCCAGCATTTCCTTATTCTGACTTGCGAGGACCGTCTTCATACTGACCGTATATTTGGACGCTATTCCACTGATTGCTTTTTCTTTACCCTTATTTTTACAATCACGCACAAAACGGCGCGCAATCGTCTGAACTAGTTCTTCGTCATCTCTCGGTGCATCCAGGTGAGTAACATCGGTTACTTCGTGATCATCGTCACGTAAACAGTCTAACTCATTGTTCGCCACGCTGCCCAACTCTGCGAACAATTGCTGCCACGCCGTATCGTCTGGTCCAACTTGTTCTTGCATGAACGATGAAAAACCATTCGAAGCATTTGCAAGTATCTCGGCTTGCTTGGCGCTCAAACTGTTAGCCTTCGCATCCTTGCATTCGGATTCAACATTCATATTTTCTATGAGTTCAGTGTATTTCGCAGCAAATGAAGTGTCATGAAAAGTGTCCGTCCAGCTCTGTCCGGACGTCTTCAATTCAGCGAAATCTCTCCACGGCGAAAACAGCAACATCATTATTCGACAGAATTCCTCCAATTCCTCCGGAGACTTGTCTCGACGGGGAATGTTCTTGCCTAACAAGACCGGTACACGATTATCTGTTCGCAGCAATAAGTCATGTGTGAGATGCTGCGGATGACGCTCGTTGGAGAAGGATCCACGTGGTCGTTTGGTCCGTTGTTGTTCTCCACCCTCACCCTTTCTTTTCAACTTACTCACTTTTTCTGTCCGTTCTGCAAACTCCCACAGAGTTAGTTGGTCAAACGAACTATCACGCGGACGATAACAGTAATCTAAAACCTCGCTGCCCAACGTTACCCTATCGATCTCGGTGTTGATCACAAACTGATCCCACTGGACGTCATCGCTGCCTTCGGCGAGTGATTCCGGAACTGTTAATTGATGTTCAGCCACCGTTCGTTCCCATTGCGTGCAACAGGAAAGAAAATCATGTAGACGAATCGTACGGTAAGTGTGACTTGTGTAAAAGTCACCGCCTCCCACATAATGACTCATCACTTGTTGATGCGACATCTCCCTTCGTCCCATCAGCGAATTTGTACATTTAATCATCAGATTACGATTACGGAACTCAGTAGTAGTTGTATGATCTCCATCAAACTTTTCGCAGTGACTTCGCAACGCAGCACGAAGCGATTCGATTCCGACGTGCACTTTTAACTCGGTTTTTGTGATGTAGTCAGTTACATAGTACACGAGCGCTTTGGCAGCAGGACCCGAACCAATATACTTCAAGTCGATATTGGACTGTAGTAGGAATAGTACAACATCATTGTAATTGTTGATCCAAGGATGATGCCGTCGCAGCAATATAGATTGAGTATCATCATCAAGAATGGTGCGCGCACGCATTTCACCTGTTACACGCATCCTACAATTGTCGTTTGTTCGAGGTTCCCCTGGGCGAAGATATTTGAAACATGTGTCATTATGCTCATGCCAATTGCACGCGATCGCTAATCGTTTGACAAATGACTGATAAGCGGCCTTGAATGTTGCATCATCCAATGTTGAGACCGAAGGTGGACAGTCTAAGCGAGGATCGATATCATCATTTGTCTTCGGTGGACGGCGTACGCCGCCAGGATCTGAGGACAGACAATCTTCACCTGGCAATTCACATTTGATCAGATCTTCCAGCCACTGAAACGTAGCTTGCTGGAAATTCAAGTCATCCGCTAAATGAGCTCGCAAGCACTGTGGATTGGGATTACCCTCTATCCAAAGCAACATATGACAATGCAGAGTACCTCTTCCTTGCGCCTCGACCATGCCGTAATAAGCAGAACACTTACCAAACAGGCCGTCTCCGGATTGATATTTGACAACTGTTGACAAGAACTCTGTAATCTGAAAATGAAACCCTTTTGCTGCGGCAGCCGGATGTTTTGCTACGAACATCGCACGGTCGTGTGAGCTCATAGATCGCCAAGAATCTGCTGAGATATCACCCATAGCGGCGAGCACAACCGAAGACAGATCATGCGGATTTAGTGTAATAAAGAATGCGGGAGTACCAAATTTCCGTAGCAGAGAACGAATTTCGTTCCTTCGACATAATTTATAACCAGGACTTCCAATTATGTTTTTAGCAACAATGTCGATCTGATTCAAAACTCTGAGTGCTTCCTGCTCGACAGCCGAGCATGGTTTTGCATGAGGATCGTTACCCCATTTGTTTGCGATATCCGTCATAACCGGTGCCAATTCTTTGAGACGTGTACTTAAGTCGCGGTGACGGTCCGTTTTTACTACAAAAGTGTTATGAATGCTAATGGCACGCTTCTGCATTATATTCCAACAAATGAAAGCGAAATTAAAATCTGTCGCAAACATGGATTTGGCTTGTTTCAGCAAACATTTTACGTGTGATTCGAAAGATATCCGTTGAGACTTACTCCTGGCGGAGTGATTGAAACCACCGATCCCCCAAGGATCCAAGTGGGGAAACATGTACGACATAATCCCAGGATGACTGTCACTTACAAACCGACTACCTGCATGCGAATGCAGAAATCGTTTGTGATCAAGGGCATGCGCAAGCGCCTGAGCCTTCATGGCCTCTCTGCTTTTTGGGGAATAATCACCCAAGGTGTACGCGACATTTTCGATCACAAGACTTTCTTGTACCTGTTCCCAATCAACCTCTTCTGTTTCGCCATCAGGCACATGGTTGATTTGCATCGACCGCAAGTAACCCAGATCACCGGATTCGTCTGCACCACAATCAATAAGATGATTTAGTCTCTCTGAATCATATTGTACACCATCACTCAAATACCACTCGTTATGTGCTACCAGAAACTTGATCATACGCTCGACACGTCCTCTCGAAACAAGCACCGGTCGAAATTGTCGGAGTGTCTCCGCAGTGGGACGAAGCGATCCCCCCGTGAATAAAACACATACTGTATCACGGACGTCATCGACTGCAGGAGGAAGAACGCTTCGCAAATGGGTAGGCTCTTGAGGGAAGATGCCCACGTTGCCACGAACAAAGCCTTGAGAGCACTCCTCGGGAGCATATCCACCACGTCGAGATCGACGGGCATAATGATGATTTATCACGGACGAGCGACACCGTGATATCAACATGAGCTCAAAAGGTGAAGCTCGCAAGAAGTCTTCCCGAACATCGTCAGGCAAAGCCTCGTGACCGTAATACATAAAGTTAGCAAGTGCATGCACAGGCTGACGAGGTTTCTTCCGCACCAAGGAGGACCGACATTGAATGCACAAATTCACGATCCCCACCTGATTTCGATCAAGCAAGCCATCGGCATGAAGAATGGCGTTACCATACGCTTCCAAGTTGTAGGATCGCGGTAGGGCATGGTGAGGCACGCAATGGTTTGTCAACAATGAAAAGTCAATCTCCCCACCGTCAACTGACTCCACCTCAGTTGCAGCAAGAGAAAAGCCACATACAGCACAAACAGTGCGATCATTAATCTCTGCAGCAACATCCGTTTGCCACTCACGAATGATACCGAGCTTGGTCTGCCACGTTGTTTCCGGTGGAAATCCAGTAGGAGTAACCACGGACTCCGGAACAGAATTACGGTCAACGGGCTCAACAGTATCGTTCAGTTCAGGCAACGGAAACGACTGCAACGGCCGACTATGTGCATACGTTTTCCGTGCTGTCCGAAGAAGCCGAAAGTCACAAACGACAGGCTGACACCGACAAGAGGCGGCATGAACGGTCAACAGATGCAAAAGCTCCTTTTTCGTATTCTTGCGACCACACTGGACAGTGTGCCACCCGCAGAGTGCTTGCAAGTGACTGCATTTCAAATACTGGCTTGGAAACTCGTGAAGAAACTCTGCAAGATCTCTGATGGAAACACGCAAAACCAATCCTTGCGGGTACAATGACTCCGGCGGCAGTTCGCGGGAACCAAGCTCGATAAACTCAAAATCTCGACGGAGTAGACCATATGGAACATCTTTGTCAGAAGCCACATGATCGTCCAGCACAAGACACGGCACGGCACCTAGATCGCGAGTCCCGTGAACAACAGACAACAAGGTGTGCCAAAAAAAGTTACCTAGGGTGGCCATTAAAGGTAACGGCGTAGTAAGCGATGAAGGGAAGGGTTAACCACAACTCGGTACTCCTAGACTCTCATTCTACCCACGCCACAATCTACCCACGCCACAGTCAGACCGGTCCCGGGACCGGGATCCGGTTACAGCGAGTCGTCAGGATAAACCTGTCCCCTAAAGGGCCCAGGAATTGAATGTTCACTGGCGGTCGGGGGTGTGGCAGTGCTGAACATTCAGAGCCTGTCGGGATGGTAGTTCCACTATTTTACTACAGCTGTAGGGAAAATGAAGGTTCATTATTACAATGCTGCCTGGTCAAAAGGGAATTCGAATATGCCCATGCCCACAATTGACCTCCAGTGTACGCAAAATGTTGACACCGTGGGATATGTCAATGTGACTGCAGCCTAGCCTGAGTGTGAATTCTACGACTTTCCGAGTGCCGCCAATCAAGTCACGGAGATCACTGTATTGGCAAAAAAATGCCGCATTGGATCCAACGTTCCTCATCGACTCGGGCCTAGGCCATATGTGCACGCATGTAATATTCAACTGCCCCTGCAGCCCGCTTGCACTGTATCCACTGCGTCGACGGTAGTTTGCTCACTGATCTGGTTGGCGATAAAAACTTGAATACGGTACAGCACCCACAATGATTGAATCGACTCACCCAAAGCTCCGCTGGTAGCGTGGTGCGAGTATGATTGTGCGGATAATATTGATTGATATGTGCAGACGAGTCGGAACAGACCCCAGTGCAAATATTAACGAAAATATTAGTTGTAGTGCGCAACTGGTGCAAGAGCCTTCACTGGCAGGACCCTAAGATACGTGGGAAAAGCCTCCGGGCCGCGGCCCTGTCCCGGTTTTCTGTCGGTTGAGAACGGTTTGCATGTCCTCTCCAGCATGCGAATTATAAACATGACACTCGGAGATATCCCAGGCTGTCGCGGGTCTATCATACCACTCGCTGAATTATTCCTCCCTTCTCATCAAAACATCTTTTCAGTCTATCGAAACACAATTGGTCGGCCACAAGCATCATCATCATGAACGCAGTATACTATCAAGAGGCACGTAGCTTCATTACCTGCGAGTATCGCTTTTTTACCCAGACAGGCATCGTGTAGCCACGTCAGTTTGACATTCGTTCCGTGCCCATTCCAACAATCTCAGACGATGAGGTTTTACTCAAAGGTAAGCTGCCAATGTCAGTGGTCAGATGAGACTCATTAGGGTGCTAATCGTGCACAACAGTGACATGTTGCGGTGTGTCCATTCTCTCCAGCATGGCAAAATATCCCTAACAAGCGGAACTCAACCAGGTATCTGTGGAACTGACAATCACGTCCACGAAGGAGAGTTCATTGCAAAATTTCCTGTATGCTCGTTCCTTAGTTGTGTTCGAACTATCTCACCTTGAGTTGGCAGCTGATACCTGGTCACGAAGTCGTCGGTATCATTGCTGCCGTCGGCAAGGGAGTGAAAGGATTTGTGGAGGGTGACCACTGTGTGGCCGATCCTGGGATC